>VTPC01000934.1:64044-131978 GCA_011009095.1 Ignelater luminosus
AACCTCTCTTACCAGACGCTTCCTAATTTCTCTTAATTCTTTTTTTTAAACATGATACAGAAGTTAATAAAAAAAGATTTGAGAAAAAACTTTAACCAACTAGTTTAAGCCATTCATAAATTCTTTAAAAAGTACATTTACATGAACTTAAATAACAACTTTTTTAGGATTTAAAGATTTAAGATTTATAGCTTGTTGTCTTTTTGCGATTCCTAGAAAGATTTTATTAAATGAGAAGTAAACGAAGGAGATAAAATTTGAGTAGAAAGAAATCTTAAAGAAACTTCACGAGGTAAACTTCCAGATATCAGGGGCGAGAACAAGCTAGATAAAATAAAAAAATTTTCTATGAGACCTAGAACGACAAGAACCTAATTTGCTTACCCTTGCTTGCTTGAGGTATGGTACAACTGAATAAAAATTTCACCACCAATACTCACGTCAAAGACGACGATTTCCGTTCCACTAAATCTCTCATGCGCGAGCCACAGAAGCCAGCACTATCTTCAACGGAAATTCAGTTCTCGGAAAATTAAAAAGATTTAACTCAGCAAGAGACGACTTAGAGATATAATTTCTGATAACGCACATTATGATCAGTAGCAAAGATATAAGTAAGAACCGATAAGTCCAAACTGCCACTTGAGCATGATTGTAAATTACAATTAAAGTAAGAAATTGAAACCGAATAAGCCGTACAAATGAAGAAATAAAAAATCCCAACTTAAATTCATTTTGGCTACCTTTAACGAAATAAAGAAGCGAAGATTTACATAACTGCATAACAGCTGTCCAGTTAACCGAATTTCAAATCTAAAACATAGAGAACGTTTATGAGGTGATAATTTAAAATGAAATCCAATGTACAACTCACGAATCGTGATAAAAAATCCGACTCTTATCAATTTGCTACCAAGATCTACAATGAAGTAAGATTAACCAGAAAACATATCACAGCTGTGAGCATTCAACGTGTTGCAAAATTAAAGATAAAAACTGAAAAGAATATACATTGTGTTCCTTTTACTACCATAAATAGATTGAAATAAAAATAATCATCAACCCAGAAATTGATTTAAAGATTGAAGAAGCTACAAAATAACTGCTCAATCAACGCACTCGTCACTATCAACAAACCTTCCAACGAGAGAAAAATGTTAAAAAAAACAAAGAGACCGAAAGCACATAATACATTAAACACATGTAACAGAAACAAAAGTTACCGTTACAAACTTCTTTTGATAAACCTTAAAGTAAATAACTATTAATCTGACTTAATATTAATTAGCCGAAATTTTAAAATTATCTATACAAGCTAAATCTTAACAAGATTGATTTAGAGTGAACTAGACAGTTTTATTTAATTAGACAAAGCTAGTCGATCATGATAATTGCAAATAATCTGTTATAAAGTTAGTTTCCTACCTGTCAATGATAGTTCTAAGAAATTATAATTTTGTTTTTGCATCAAGATCAGTCACCAGGTTTCCAATTATGGGGTTGTGAAATTCAATGTTCCAAGTTACCAGAATTTCTAAAGCTCCCGAGATTTGAATTTAATATGTTCTAGCTCCAAGAATTTTTGTAAATGCTGTAGTTTTATATAAGCTCCCAAGATTCTCTTAATTTATTTTCGAATACGCAAGCATTAAGTGAGTACAACTTAAATTTAAGATATTACCTTATTTAAGTAATTTCATCAAATGGAAATTGTAAGAATTTCAATTTTACCTTTCAAATTCAAAGGAGATTACACAAAAATCAAAAAATAATATCAACTAACAGAAGAAGAAAAAGTCATTTCAAAATCAACCAACAGGAGAGTTATTATCGAAAATCCAAAATCTTCTCAAGAGAATTATGCGAATAAAAGAAAGACGATCAAACTACATTCGGCGGGAACTCGAGAATTTAAACATAATTAAATAGTATGAGAAGTTTTAATAATTACTAAACGGGTGTATTTAAAACCAGATTTTACAAGACTTTTTACACTAGCTGTGAGCAACTATAACAGAAAAAACAGAACATTACAAGAGGTCCATAGATTGTATTCCTTCCACTTCAAAGTCACTTCAAAAATCTTATTTATTTAGATAACCTAATGGAATCTAGATTAAAGAAAATACAGTCCAAAACAGACTTGATGAGATTATGGTATGGGCCAGCGTTTTGTAACGTAAACCTGCGTTACAGTAATAATATGACTAACAACTAGGATCTCAAGGTCCTAGAAGAGCTAAACTCAGGGGGTAGGCTTTGGGTGCGGGACGGCTAAGATTATACTTACAATAAAACACCTGATCTTAGTTTACCAAATACGTACTGTAATGGATTAAAAAATAAACAAATTTAACTGAATTAAATTATTCGCTAACGAGGAGCCGGAGAGATTCTCAAATTGGGTTGACAGTCCACTGCCAGAATAGATTCCCATAATATTCTGCGTATGGATGACGGTGAAACTGAATTGTTCCCAGCATTCACTGCTACAGCCAGATCCAATTAAATTTAACCCTGCTTCTTGAAAAGCACGCAGGGCAACTCGGGTACAACTTTTATTTTTGGGAAATTACTCGTATTTTTCACAACCAAATAAAAAAACTGGAGACAAAAAAGACCATCGTTAGTAACGAACCCGTAAGAGATGAAAGAAAAGATAATTAACTTACCCCTTTTTTTAAAAAAGGGTTTTCAAACAACAACGAGAAAACCTTCCTCGCAATTCTTAGGTGAAGATCACCACACACTCTCACGTGTCGAATCTTTCTGTGCTGCCTGCGTAGTGCATTCCCCCAGAATTTGGAAGCGTATATCAATTGTCAAAGTAACTTTAGTAAATACCGGGTGTCTCACACAGAAGAAAGATGATATACCGTACAATTAATCATGTGGCGGGCTAATAACCACAAAAAGACCGTTACAAATTAAAGATACGTTTCTTGTACTTTAAGTCCAAAAGTGCCTTTTACGGACCCTGTTTGTGAAGTAAAATTCTCCAAGAAGACATCTGTAACTTAATTACAAACATAATTCGTCGTCTTAAGTAGGGAAGTTTCAAGAGCAAAAAATGGAAATACAAGTCATTGAAAGACTGTTTTGTTTTTAGTAGAAGATATTTAATTAAGTGATTTAATTATTATTGTTTATGTTTTTAATTTGCTTTATATTATTGCTGTCTCTGTTTGGAAATTCTAAATGATTTATGTGACTGTTTTTGTTTACTAGAAAAACCAAAAAGACGGAGAAACCTACTTGCTATTCGAAAGTTGTCAATTCATGTATTTGGTGCTACTAACAAAAGAAGGACATCACAATATAATAAATAAATTGGACAAAACTACCAAAACCAAGCAGTAATTCTCACAAGATTTATTCACACAGCAATGTTCGTAAGCACTTAGTTCGATGTAGAATGGTAACAACAAATAAAACTAGAACCAGTTTTGCGAAATTCAACACAAGCATCAACTCAACACAGCGTATAACAATGGTTATCCACCACAAGAAGAGTCTATTGCTTGTTTAAAATTCCCGAAATTTCACTTTGTCAACACCCAAAAATACCGGGTTATACATCGAAGTTTTCGAAATTAATCGTCTACCTAAAATATCTAGTTCTGAGCCAAACTTAAATAGCAAAATTCTAGACGATTTACTTTCCACTAGTAAGAGATTCTATTTTATTCGATAAAGTAGGCATATCATAAGATCTTTTTTTTTCTAAAAAGATCTTTTTAGAAACAGATTTCAATCACGACTTATCAAGACTTAGTGCTCTCGAATCGATCATAGCTCGCACCACGCCGACCCTTCCCACACCCCGCAACCGTACCTAACCTTCGCTAGAGTGTAATAGTGGAAAAATGGACTTACGTGATAACAATACTTATTCGACCAATAAAAATTAATTTCGCACTGCAAATAAAATTTGAAATTATTTTATGAGTTTTATGAACTTGCAAAATAACATTTGGATTCATTTGCAACGTCGATTCTAGAAAAATGTTTTAATGGAATTGTATTTGGATAGAAGAGATTTTTTTATTTAATAAATTGTAGCTATGTTGTACGCGAGAATAAAGCGCTTAGACATTGCGTGATTTGGAATGCTTTAGCGTACTAGAAATAATTCTAATTGTTAGAGATTATTATAAAAAGGTACAGAAATACAAAATTATTTTACTTGCTGATCATGCATCTATTTTATGCAAGCGTTTTGCAGATGTTGCTGTAGGTGGCCAGAAGAGGGATTGTCGTGTCTTGTAGAAACTAAACCTAGATGTTAGATCTTAGAAAAATTATGTTGAACATGTACTATTTTACAGTGCAATAATAATTCACATCAAAAAACTGTGTCTTTACAAAATACAAGATGTAGAAAGAAAAATTAATTTGAGAAGTCTTTAATCAAAAACTGAAAACTTACAAAATAAATAGAAAGAGTCAGATAAATTAAGGTAGAACTACCATTACAAAGCCTAAAGAAAATCTTCCTTCTAAGTTGCTATCTCTCACTGAGTAGATTCTTCTTGGTTTTATACCTGTTCATACATACCTACTATTGCAGTTGAGATTCAAAAATATTCTTCTATAGTTAAAGAGTTGTGTGACCCAATAGACTCTATAAACCCATTAAACATCAAATATGAACAACCGAAAAAGGTTCCTAAAGTTACATTTTCTAGGTTGATATTAAATAATGCATAACTAAGAATTTCTTTTTCTTTTCAGTGACCGTCTCGTGTACAGAAGATATTTTCCCAATAGAATTTACACTATCAGCTTTAATAGAAGGTGAACCCAGAGGACACTTCAATGGTCCCAAATTATTAGATTCTACCTGCCCACCGAATACTTTCAGGGGACTTTTAGATTCATCTTCGAACTTAAAGCTCAACTGGTCTTATTCCGGAAGCAAGGAATTCGAAAACAAAATCAACATCACCTTTCTGTAAGTATATTGAGCTTTTTCCTTCCTTCCTCATATAACGAACTTTCTAACAGAAAACATTTATCAAAACAACCCCAGAAAACTACTTGATTTACTCGCACACTTTTATCGCTGTCCAGAGACGCAACAAAACTGTAACAAAAAAAATTTATGCGAAAAGTAGAAAACTAAAATTTAAAATAGAGCTGTGTGTATTTTAAGCAAAATTAAACCGAATTACCTTTTCACATCACGTTCTGAAAGTAAATTTGCCCCAATAAATTTAGTTTATATATCCCCAACGTAAATTTCAAAGGGTTTTGGAGTTTCAAATTTTTGCTGAAATAATTTATTAACGTATGGAAAATTTAAACAGTAGTAGGTATCTAACGTAAAATCGACTAATAAATAATCGAACTTGTATGCTAGTTTGGCTTCAGATTACCAGCAGGGTTGAATATTCATGCATTTATTAAATCCGGGTAGATGTGAAAGTTAAGTGCAGGATCACGTAGAGGTTACACTCTTGCCACTCAGCTAATGCTTACGCGAATGTGGGTTAACTTACAAGCGTCTAGACGACGGATTTATGGTAATGCTGTTATTATGGTTTTTGGTTAGTGTTAATTGCTTTAATAAATTGAGCTGTTTAGGTGTTAAGTGCAATTGCGACACAATAAGGATTCGTGTTCAGCACACACAATCCTCTTAATTTAATTACAATGTTACTACTAGGGCGAATAATGACGCCGAGTATTACGTATACTGAAAGTTGGGAGAGTTATTACGTGCTGCTAGAAAAATTTACGAATGGAAACTTCGAGACTTAAAGCTGATGTACTGCAAAAGAATAGTCGCTTTAAAATACCAACGTACAAATTTATTAGATCTGGAAAATGTAATTAAAAGCAATTATTGTAACATAATTTAGTTGACTATTGAAGAATCATAATTTAAAAACCTGACAATCAGTTGAGTATGTTAACTATTTAGTAGTGAGGTTATAGGTTCAGTTTAATTACTCGTTTCAACTTTTATTTGAAAATTTTACCCATGTTAATTACCGATGTGCATACGCTCCCTGAATTTATTATTGTTTCCTATTTACACGGCAGCATTATCCGGTTTATGTAGATTTTACCTATTTATTAACTTCATTAAACGTAAAGCTGTGTTTGACAACATTGCTAGATTTAGGACTGAGTAGCTTAACTAGGAATTAAATTAAATTAGCAACGTTACAATTTTAATGTAACTCGGTAAATTAATTTTTTCTAGTGTAAGATATGCTTTTACAAATAGATATTAGTCAATTCTATCATTATTGAGTGTACCGACATGAATTAGTTAGCGTTTGTTCCAACAATAAAAAATAGATTGTTAAACAACCTGCCAACTAGTAGTAGCATATTCTAGAATCTTCTTCAGTAGTTCTACTAAACTAAATTAGTTGAAATGTGAACAATTTTTAAGATAACATACTTTTTTAATAAAACGCCCCAAACTTTGTTTAGTCCTATGTTATACTCCTACTTTCAACTTACTGTTTCTTTAATAAAATGAAATGAAAAATATACCGTGTGTTTCAGTGATCTGTGGACAGAGAATAGCGTCGTTATTTGCAAATGCTAATTTTAAATAACTTTACATAGTTTTATGTAATAATTCAATATTTACTTATCAAACGCTTTAATAATAATAATAATTTTTAACTTTCTAAGATTACCACTGTAAGTTGACAGTAATTTAAGAGCTAGGAGATTAAAGTTTGTAGTTGTATGCCTGATTAACCTAATGCAAAACGTCGCGATAACACTTTCTTTGTATAAAAAATGTTATGTTCAAATCGCATCATTGACACTCCGTCTCGACAGATCCTTCGTTTTCCGTCTCCACACGTTTTTTGGACATCAAGCGCTACTTTCTGCTTATTCACCCAACTAATTATCAGCCTTCTGTCCGCCTATCAGCAATGCATGCAACGATCCTAGCATTCAAATTAGGCCAGCTGTTACAGATACACAAAATCTGTCAAATTCGATCAAACAGACGCCCGCCTGGAACTATAGGGTTCATACCTTCAATTTCCACTATCTGTCATCTGCTTTGGTATCAAATTCACCTCCACATTGAAGTGGAGCTCGAGCTCTGCCTAAACATCGTTCTGACATACAGCGGGTTGCGCTCTAGACTCGATGATGGCATTCCAGATGTCATTCACGGATGCTCTCGATTCATTTTTGCCACCGCACCGCCATATACAATTGCTAGACGCCAAAAGAAAAAAATAAGCCATCTGCAGGAGGGTGGTCTCTCCGGACCGCTTTCACACTTCCGAGTTAATATGTAATCTGACGAGAATTCCCTATATGATGCGTCCTCGGAATTCACGATTAGTCATTACATGAGCAGGGCAGTAGAACACAGCAAACATGAGTCCTTGAAATCTTCAGAAAGAAGCCGAAAAAGTACAAGCGCTCAACCGTCGTTTTCATGAGGTGTATAAAGATCTCGCACCCCTCTCCCTTGACTACACTAAGGTTTTACCGCGGTTTTCTCTAGTGGTAAATGCAAATTCCAAAACTGTTTCGGACACCTCGATTGTCATTACAACACGGCATTGCTGCATGGTCTCTATATAACTTTTCTACGATTCAATTTAGAGCGATCACTACCTCTATCAAACGTCCCTTTTGGGACCAAGAAGGGCCGAACTCTTCCGAAACGTTAATTTGCTTATTTGCTTTACCCCTCTCATATACATATAAAAGATAACTCATTCAAGATGACCTCACTCACCCCCACCAAATCACCAAAAGACGTAATTAGTGATCCTCCCGCTACAGTTGCATTTGTGAGGTTCATGAATTACTTCCTTGGTAGTGTGTTCTCACTTAAGGTCTTTCCGTGGTTTTTTTTGGTGATGAAATTAAATACCGAATAGTAGTTTCCATGGATCCCCGTCAAACATCAACAGCGCCTTTTCCATCTAAACCCTAATTGCTGCGTTGCCACCGCTCTCCCCTCCCACACAGTTTTATTTTTGCGTTTCAACCTCTCCTTTTAACAGAAAGCATGCATCTTTGCAATCGAGCAAGTCGCAAACAATCCCCAAAGATTTATTATACCATTTCGGGTAAATTGGAGTAAAATTCTCGCAAAATGGTATTTGTCCTTTCCTCCCCCCGGAGGTCCTGCTCTTTCTTCAAGTTTTGGGTTGGTCTGTCTGCAAGCCTCCCATTTCCTGTTGTAGCTTAAGTTTACCTTGTATTGGGAGGCACAAACACTCAATTCAGCATCCTTTTTTCCTTGCTGCCTTCAAGACAAAAAGTGAACTAGTGGCTTTGCGGTTCCCGAAATTTCATTTCCAAAAGCCACCATCTAGCTTTATCAGCTGCTTCTGAGCTAAAGGTGCAGTCCTGAAACACGTAATTTGTATTTACCATTTCGAGCATACAACTAAACACTTAACTAGGTACAAGTAGATTTCATACGTTGAAATTTGATACCATGACATAGCAAATGCCAGAGGGCTGTTGCCGAATCTACTATTTAAGGTGGTTAGTTATAAATTAAATCTTTAATATTGCAGCACAGAATAAATTATATGTGATCACAGCTTTTGAGTTTTTTAATTGTGTTAAGCAATAAGCATAGCAGGAGGCGTCGACACTCTTAACAACAAGCTGTCATGGCTACGTATGAGGTAACCCTGTCTATTTTCGCCAACCGACGACGACTTAAGTCTAACCACTACTGAACTATCTATTATTACAGCTATTACCAAGACCTAGTGCCGGACTGCAGTACCGAGAAAGACATTATGGAGGCCCTTTGTCTTGTGTGATGCCGTAAAGAGCAAAGGAACTATAAAAACTTCTTATCCTAACTACTTAGTATTTTTTGGCATTTAAAAAGCTAAAGTTTTGTCAAGTCCGAAACCTCAAGGTCGTCATCGCGTGGTACTGGCTGTCATTGTCATTAATGTAAAGAAAGAACTAAGAAGCTGATTTGGCATCTTGTATACTAAGACAAGGTGTAGCCAGAGACATTTTGCAAAGGGCTATTGCTGCCTGTGGCTTTTATCTGATTGTAATTTTCAGTTAGATTTAAAATTAGGATTTATTTATACGTTACATAAGCAGTAGTTACCATTCAAGATTAAATTTATCAAAAACTGACACATTATCTGAGGATGACACAATTTTATATTCTAAAACTTTTTTCTCTTTAAAAAACAAAATTTCTTTATCGATTGATCGAATGGCAAAAATACTTTTGATAGAAATTATAAAAGAAAGTTAGTTTGCGTGATTGTTCTGTCCTGGTCTGCTTGCCATAACTTATATTTGGCATTAATTGTTTTTCATTATACTTCCACTAATGAGTTTACATGGTCTCTAGATCGACGATTCTGATTCTTTGGTAAGTCTGTTTAATGATTTTTCTCTTGAAATCCTAGGAAAGATAGATAACTCTTAAAAGTGTGTTACAACTTTTTTTGTTAAAAGAGATTGTGGGTCTGTGTGGTAATAAAACGTCATTTACTGGATCAAGGTCTTAAGGTATGAGATTTATAATAAACAAGACCGCACACTAATGAAATAGAAAAGTCAGCTCTTATTAATTTATTGTCTCGGCGTGCAAATGACAAAGTACTATACTATGGTGGAAATCTCATGAAATTTCTATGCCATGAATCACTGTCTTTCTCTTGTGAAATGGTTGACGTCGGTTGATTCTGTCCGACAGTTTTTCTAAATGAATTTTTTCTCCAGCTATGAATTTGCAATATTTATGTTTATCGTTTTTTATTCATACTGGCTATTCTTTTCTTGTATATGTTCGTAATATTGCTGTCAAAACTTAATGAGACCATAATCTACGTAATCCATCAAAACATAATATTATTAAGGTTTTGATCTGTTTAATAATCCTGATGTTGTGTACTAATACGTATAAACATTTGAATAATTAACGAAACTAATTCCCTTCGTATATCCAATTATCGGATAGTTATGTAACACTCTGACGACGTCATAGATAACATAAAGTTCTAAACGTAGCGTGATGAACACAAAGTCAATTTCGTGACGCAAAATTCCCCGAAACTTCCCGTTTTCAGTTTTCAGTGTGTATATAATGCAAAGGTCGCCCAATAAGAAAACACAAAGGGTTCATTTTATATCCAATTATGTGCACCTATTCTGAAAGGTATTTTTACGACTTTTTGTGTGTATACGTAATACGGATCGAAACGTTTTATGATATAGTTTATAATGAATCGCGTTTTATTTTGCAATAAAAAAGAGTAGAAATTTGCAAATAACAACAAAAGAAAGATTATTATTGAAAAACCAATTTCATTTCTTTCGTAAATAAAGCATTGACGGGTCGAACAATGATAGCTATCTTCTTTAATTGTGTATCGGGAGCCGCAAGGGCGCGACTGACAAATATTTACTCTCGTTCTTTGTTTCCCCTGTTGGCACTTGCTGATCCCACTATGCCTGATTTCTCTCCACCCAACTCATCCTCGTTTGTTTCAGCAAATTCACGTGTGTTCCTATTACAGTCAGTTCGTCGGTTTACATAACGAACACTTGTCCCAATTTCCTACGTTTTCAGCCCTAAAGTGTCAATTGCTTACGTTGTACGGGACGCGGAGTTAATTAATGGAAATAGCTAAAAAGGTCGTTTCTGTTTTTCGGGAGGGATGCAAGGACAATGCGATAAAAAACTGTGGAAAGAGACGATTTAATGTTTTATATCTGGTGTTTTGGGGTTTACTTTTAGAATTCCCTTTTTGGGGTGTGAATGAAAAAGTTTTTTTTTGTTTCTTTGTTCATTTATTTAGATGATAACAGTTTAATGTTTCTTTGTTTCAGACTGAAATTTAGGAAAATGGAAGAAGCTTCTTTAATCCACAGAACTATTTTTGTTAAAGAAATGACAAAAGGTAAGTAATAATAAATTATTTATTTGGAGTTTCATGCAGTAATTTAAGTTTTAATGGGTTTCTTAAACTGCCCTTAGAAACAACTGAGATAAGCCGTGTGTTACACTTTAACCTTTTTCAAGTAGTTGTTGCGATGATTAAGAAATGAAATTTAAAGTCAACAAAAACAGTAATTGTTTCAGTAATTGTTACTACTTTCAAATTTGAATCTATAGAGTTTGCTACTGAAGATTCTAGAAATCCATCTCGTCTAACAATGATAATTGTAGACCTGCCTTTCTTACTTTCTTAATATCAATCTTTAGCTTGAATATCATACGTAATAAACGAGATCGAAAGACTAGAATAATCTTGCGAGTAATTCAAATTTTATTTATGAGATCAGAATCTGCAAGATCTATGAAGTTTGAATTGGAAGATTAACCTGTTATGGTAAAAAATAAAATTGAAGATTGTATTAATAATTTAGATCTCATGGTAATAACAAACGGACGGGATTCAGATGATTTCTGTAGAAGAAGTAAAAAATGAATTTAGCCCAAATGTCTAAAATTAGTTCATAGTATCTAGATCAATAATAATAAATTGCTTTTACTAAGAAAAAATTATTTTGAACTTTAATTTAGATAGACACTGCACTGATAGTTTTGGAAAATACTTTACTGGCGGGATCCGCCAGTCTGCAGTAACGTTGGTGGTCAGAACTTACCTTGGATTACCTTTAACCTGGAACGCTATTAGCTTCTCAAGTACAACAGATATTCAAATCAAGATATAAATTAATTGTTTGTTTGTAATGTAATTCCGTGGTTCCCAGCACCTAGTAATCCGCTGTTGAGTGTTATAATGATAAACCAAACAGATTCATATATTGAGCATCGATGCTGCTAAGATGTATTACTTATAATCCTTTCTTTTCTTTCGCTTCCCTACTTCTAAGATCTTAACTGTCCTTTAGTATTCTCTATCTTTTACTGTACTGCTATTCTCAAGACTGAACCTAGAGTTCAAGTAGAATCAATTGCATTTTGGCTAAAAAACTGCTAGAGTTCTGCAATGTCTTCTTCATCGGTTGTTTTGTACGGTTGGGGTTTTCTTGAACGCTAGGTCGAAAGTTTCAAATCAAATCGGTGCCAGCATAACTAAGTAAAGAGACGGAAATTCATAGATAAATTAATATAAAAACGCAAAATTCTTAATGATAAATAAGCATCGGGAAATTTGCGCTTCATTACACAACCTTTTTCTGGTACATAAAAGAAAATTTCGAGAATTTAGGTTTTCTACATTGAATAGAACAAGACTGGCGTCAACTGGGCGGTTTTATGTCACAGGCAGGGCTGGCATTGTATAGTCACGCGTGAACAATTAATTTGGTGGTTAAAGAATATCTGATCTTTCCTCAAGTTTTTTAATTCGGACCAACAACGATTCGGAGAACCGACGGTACTATGGTAGAAGATCTCGATAGAACCAATTCAGCCTCCGTTTAGAATTCAGAGTTTGCAATGCAGTCACATAGTCAGTATCATTTTGCTAATTTGTTTTTCCAATCGTATGTGATAATCGGGTGCGTTCCAAGTACACCATACCAGCAAAATAAATATTTTATTTGAGTATACGGAACAGAACCAAACTATTAGTTGCTTACAGCGTTTGATATACTGGAACAGAAGGTAATTGTTGTACGGGCAGATTTTTGTCATGCGGACAGTAATTATTGTACAGACGATAATTTTACAAGCAATGATTGTTGTATAGTCAATGCCATACGAGAAGTACGAGGAATTTAGGTTATGCGGTTGGCAGATATTGTAAGGTTGGCAGGTACTGACCGAGTGGAATGTTAATTAACAGACGGAATTGGTGTTGTTACAAACTGCTACACTGCAGTAGTGAAAGTCGCTATTGTACTGCTATTGGTGTCTATAATGCCAAATGGTTTTGTCATGATACTGGCAAATGTGAAAACAAGCGGTAGCAATACTCCTTGGACTGGACTGAGCTTCCGTTTAATATACACGTAGCTTTTTTCTATTTCATTAACGATTCGTTTCTGGCTTAGCCCACTTCAATTCAGCGATCGTTTCTTCCTTGGTGAAATGGTTTACGAGACTAGAAAAAACTTTTTTAGTTGTCGATGCGACGGACGGCTCTATTATTTTGCTTTCTTATTTTTTGGTTTTCCAACCCTTTTGCAACAATCTCCTAATTTGACGGGTTACGTCCCTGGGATAATAATTTGAGATGCATTTTTCATCGATTAATGTAAAGACAGTTTTGAACGCACTCCCAAAAACATCTAAGTGAAACAATAAGCATTCATTCATTATTTACTTGAATTTTTGACCTTTCATTACTATTATAAAGTTCGTTTTGTCATGCAAGTCTTTCAACGATTTACTCGCCATATCCTTTTTGCCTTTGCTTTGGTCTTGACGTTTCTCCAAGATTTGAGTTCTTATTGTTATTTGTCTTCATTTGCCATCCAAAGTGTTTTAAGTTTTCTTGATAGTGTTCTCCTTATAGAGAGATGGAAACTAACTATGAAAGAGGAAAGAGGGAATATAGGATGGCTATGAGACCTGAGACTGTTAATTGTTGGAGGTTGTTATTAAGCTTTATCTCACGGTTAGAAACGTATTGAATAGAATGTCCTCGAGTCCTGAAAATAAGTTGGCAGCGTATGCAAATGGATGCATGCGTTTCAGTTTGACTGCCCAGAAAGATGTCTATCTGTCAAACAAAGAATCTTCCAACGCAATCATTTTTTTCCTACACAGCATCTCCACAAAAGCAATAGTATGAAATCTTTCTACTTTCATCAGGTGAAACAAAAATGTGCTTCTGAACGATATCACAGCAGCAACATACAGAGATATCATATAATTACTTTATTAAAGGAGGGCGAGGTTATCAGTCAATGCAATTGGTTACGACAAATATAGCAACAGAAAGAGATGGGCTAGATTCTCATTGTGAGATTTGGCAAGTTGGAAAATTCAAGATTGGATCTCTGATGACTTTTCGGCTTTTCCGAATCAAAATAAACAGAGATGACGTAACTTCAAAACTACTTATTATGCACGTGTAATTAATTATGCCCCGTTCTCAATCGCTTGGCCTTTTATCACCAATAGAAAATTATTAAATTTGTCATGAACAGTCTCCTACTGATTATAAAGAAAAAAACAGTTCTAGTTACCCTCACAAAACAAAAGTAAGATCGATGAACCTGAAACTAAGATTTAACTTTTTTATATCAAGAGTATTACAAGCTTTTCGCCAAAGACTTTTAATTTAGACTTTTATCAGGAATCTGCAAACTTTAAACTCGATACGATATGACTGAAGAAATACATAGAGTGGAATTTTTTTATTCATCATTCTCACTACGAATACCTACTGTGATAGTGATCATGCGGTTGGATTAATTTCTTGAATATCTTTTGTTTCTTTTGCATACGGTTCGTGTTTCACTCTGTTTTCTATATTTTATAATCATTGATCATTACGAGTGTTTCATTTTAAATGATTTTGACTGTACACTGTAAAATCGCAAGACTTTTTTATTACAAAGACGTAAGACTGAAACTCTTTGTAAAAAAAAGTTTCTATTCGGTATTGTTGAATTATTAAATAACCGTAAACGGTACAAGAAGCAGTATTTTACGGGAAGATATAACAAAAAAACAAGTAGAAAAAAGAAAAATCGACAAACAGAAACAGATGAAAAACTCGTGCGTATGTTTGTTCTTTTTTTAATTATTGTTGTGTTAGAAGATTTTGCTTTTTATTAAATTCATAAATAAGCGGAGAATACATAAAAATGAAATTATTTGAGAATGACAATTTACAATTCCCGATTAATAATTAATTGATATGATATGAAATACTACTACATAACTTTCCAATGTTCCTTCTAAAACGCTAAGCATGAAATTTCAGAATTTCTAGGTTAGGTCGTTCAGATTTCAAATTTCCAGTTTATTTTTAAACTAAACTTGACCTGGAACAAGCAACCTTTTTAACCTCTTTTCAAGTTATATTTAATAAAAAGAGCTTTCTTTCTGTAATTGACTGAAACAAGAAAAAAGAAATGATAAAAGAATTTTTCATTTTACTCAAACATCTGCCGTGAAGTAACTACCCAGAACTGCGGGTTATTAAATCATCAGTTGCCTTCGTTAGATATACAAGTTTATCTTGAGCGAGGATTAATTCAACTTGCGTCCTTTAACTTCATTTCGTCCTTTTTTGTGATTGATCATCTTTAATTTTCAGAGCAACAAATGCTAAAGTTCACGTGTTTCGATTCGCAAATTTAACTCCGAAATGGAAAAACGCGTGTGCAAGATTTTTGCATGGAAAGCAAAAGCTTACACAATCCCCAAGGGCAGAAAGATAAATCTCGTCTTGTTTATCACCGGGTGATTTATTTGTAAATAAAACTATCAAGTAAACAAAATAAGTAAGCACACAGAAGTCAACAAGCGAACAAAAAGTTGATGCTTCAATTAGGAACATTTCTGTTTTATTATGATTATTCATGGTAAAATATTATTAAATAAAACTTAACAAAAGAATTTGTACCTGGTTAATAATTGTAATAAATTTTACATGTTTTATAAAGTCAACTCAACAAAAAAAGTAAATTATCGAAATACCTAATCAAAATTTAGTAGGAGCTTGTTTTATAATCTTTAAACACGCACCTTTATAATTCAGCAGGAATTTATTGATTAAAGTTTTTAAGCCTTAAAAATTTACTAAAAGGCCATTAAAAAAAGCTTTGACCTATTTCTCTACTAAAAACGTATTATTATATTCAGAATTTTAATTTTTACAATTTAATAATTTAGCTTTTCGTCAAAATTAAATTTTCATAGACATTGTCTATTGTAAAACTTCAAATTATTAAGTGGCTGAAAAGAGATGATCAAATAACTCGACTGTTTTAGGTATTACGCAACCAATATCTTAACGCAGGCTTTAAAAAAGGAAAGCTAAGTTTTTGTAAAGACACTTTCTAAAACAATTTTTTTTAAACAAAACCTGGAACAACCGCAGTAGCAACAGGTTAATTACATTAAGTTTACACGGTACAGAAAATTTTTTATCTTTTAATTACTTATTACTCTAATAACATGTAAGAGAAACTTCTGTGGCTCTGATAGTTATGCATTCTATTATAAACCTAAAGGTCGTGGTTTGATCGCTGGTCGAGGTCCCTCTATCAAGATAGTTGTCGGGATGTTTCAAATTGCGTCGAGTTTATTTTAATTGAATTAGGACGAGCCAAGCCTAAAAATTTCGGACGCCGGGGGACTTACTTCTATATTGTTTTGCTAAACTACACATACTAGGTTAGCGTCTACTGGCAATTAAATATTACCACTCATTCCGTAAATTTTTTCTGCTGTTTGATATTAGAGTATCCATGACCTGTTATTAGAGCTAAACTTATCCTGATGTCATGTTGGCCTCGTTTTACCCTGTACTAAAGAAGCGAACTGCCCAAGTCGCGGAAAGGAAATAGCAACTAGATTGATTGACTGCGTACTACGTAGCTCTAATGTCTTGCATAAATACCTTAGAATTCCAGATTTTGTAATAAACGTTCTTCAAACTAAATGCAGTCAATGGTCTTCAAGCTTTGGAGCTTTCAGAAATTTGCATGCCAATTTATAACGTTAGACTGCTTCGACGCTTTGCGGTTCCATGGCACATTGAACTGCCCTTTTTTATCCTTTAAACAAAACAAAACTAACGTGATCAAGCTTGCGGATCTCCATATCCATTTCCTTACGCGACAATCAGACTTTTTCCAACAATCTGGCCAACGTTTGGGCTTTGCTCTTTTCTTCCTTAACCATCTTGAAAAAACCTAGCTAACCTGATAATTATCTCCTGAAGATCAAATTTCGCCAACTAACAAACTATTCTACTGAGAGCATTCTTCACATATGACAATACAGAAAACATTTGTGGGCTACAATCAGAAGATAAACCCAAGAATTGTAAGGAAGAATACACTGCCTGTGTAAATTCTTTTGGCGCTTCGCGGTTCTGTCACACATCACGCTTTAATCTAACCTTGTCGATCTTTGGCATTTTCATAACTTCTTCTAACGATCGGACTTTATTAACAGTCAGCTCAATTACGTCGGCCAGTATTTGGGCTTTGGGCTTCTTTTCTTTAAGCTTCATAAAGAAAACTAGCCTGGTTGGGCTTCAGCGTTTTAATAATCGTATACTGACGGTCAAACTTTACCAACAATTATGCCAACTGCAGCCAATGTTTGAGTTTCGCACTCCACTTCTTTGACTTACTTAAAGAAACCTAACATGGTTCTATGGCCGAGCTTTGCCCTTCTTAAAATTATCTTCTGACTGCCAAGTTTTGCTAACTAATAGGCCACTTACGGTGGCCAACATACAGTTGACCTTTGACTGCCATCCGACACAGCAAAGAAATGCATCTTTATCTCAATCTAAATTAGAATTATTAATATACTGAACGTATTATTCATGCATGGCAACTCAAGAAACCCGCGTAATGAGACCCAGTTTTGGTATTTCCATAACTATCTTTTAACGTTCGGATTTTGTGAACACTCAGCCTCTTCTTCTTTAAGATCCTTAATGAAAACTAGCCTAGTTGGGTTTCAGCATCTCCATAATGATTTCCTGGAAGTCAGGTTTTACCAACAATCAGGACAACTACAGCGGCCAACGTTTAGGTTTTGCATTCTACTTTTTTAACTTTCTTCCTTCCTTCTCTGCGGCACTACAGCATTGGAGGGCCCCAGCGTGCTTCACAACAGTTATCCACTCATCTTTGTCCGCTGCATTCTGCCTCCATCTCCGGACATCAAGTCTTCTCAGATCCGCTTCTACATCCTCTGTCTACATGAGCGGTGCCTTCCTCTTCTCCCTCTTCAACTCGGCCCACTCACAAAAACCTTCTTGAGTTGCTCTCTAAACGTGCCCCAACATCATATTTAATTTCAACGACAACATTACAGTTTCCAAACGGCTGCTGGAGTTCCGCATTGGTTCTTATCCGTCAGGCCTGCTCTTCCTTAACCGACCCATATACGAGTATCTTTCTCGATACTTTCCTTTCCTATCTTCTTAGGGCTCCCTCATTCCTGGCGGTCGAGGTCCGCGTTTCGCTGCCATACATTACAACTGGGCAAATGACTCTGGGGTGCAATACTATTTTAGTTTTCTGCTTACCTTCCTCGACTTGAAGAACCTTAGGAGGCTGTAGCAGCTTCGATTAGCAACAGCTATTTTTCTTTTTACGTCCTCTGCTACAGAATTATCCTCTGTAATTGGAGCTCTCAAATATTTGAAATAACTCACTTTTCCAAAAGTTTTCCCGCCGATATTTACAGTGACCTTTTCTTCAATTCTCCTCTTTCTAGTCATGTGCATGTATTTGGTTTTAGCTGTATTTACCTGAAGACCCACATTTTTGCACGAAAACCGCGCTGGTAATCCCTGAAAAGGGTTTCGGAAATAGCAGCCAGTCGTCTGACCATTACTTTTGCAAATACTTTATAGGAGGCACTTAATAATGAAATTCCCCTGTAGTTTTCGCAGACCGTTTTGTCTCCCTTTTTTAAGAATGAGACTCTCCACTCCTTTGGCATTGTCTCTAACTGCCAAATTTTCTTTATGAGCTCATGCACCACCTGATCAGCTTAGTTGGGCTTCAGATCTCCATAATGATTTTCTGGAGGTCAGATTTTACCAACAATCAGGACAACTACAGTGACCAACGTTTGGGCTTTGCACTCCACTTTTGTACCAGAGAATAAAGATGAGAGGTTGTAAAATGAGTAAAATAAACAAAATTAGAAATAAATAGAAAAATACAACATTTGTGTAAGCTTCTCTGACGCATTGCGCTCCTCTTCTTTATCCTTCTCAAAGCAAATCAATCCAGCTTTGGCATTTATATAATAACATTATCTTCTGGCGGTTTTGTCAACAATCCAACTATCCTGCGGTATAGTTTAGCGTTTCCTAGAGCTACTGTAGTAAGATTTTATCAAGAAAGAAACAGGAAGAAGAAACATGCTGTTGAAAGAAATAGTAAAAGGGGGAATGATCTAATAATAAACCAATTCATTTATAATCAATTTCTGTGTAAACACTCTCATTTATTGCTTCCACTCCTAACCCGTGCCCAAAACTTCCAACTAGATCTTAGCTTGGTAAATATATCAGTTCTTGTTATAAAAAGTCAATTTAATTAAAAATAAACAGAAAAATGCACCATCCATAAATAAGCTTCTTCAATGCTTTGAGGCGACAAAAAAAGTTATTAATAGCAGGTCATGAGAATAAGGTTTTTCATAAGTAAAAAGTTTAAGAAATGCCCCTTAAAGAGTTTCTTAAGACAATATTAAGCACCAGTTTGAAAAGAAGAGGAACACCAAGCAATACAATACAAAAGTGTTGTGGAGCTTGTAAAAGAAAAAAGGTAATTGTAGTAAAGTGCAAGAAGTGAAAATAGAAGGAGAAGCGTCGCCTATTTTCACTACATTTGACGCGAACATCTGTAGAAGGTTAAAGCTTCTTAAAAATTAATATTAAATGAACCCATCTGTGTTTGTGGTTTCCTTAAAACATTTGAATTTTAAGGTCCAGCTGAATTCAAGAACTCGTCATTTAATTCTTGCTTTCTGACGAGCTTTTCTAGAGATTCTATTACATTAGCATTTAGAATTTAGAATAACAGATTGGAACGAAGATTACAATATATCACAACACACTTATTAGTATTAATGTTGTAAATAAATAAATAAATAAACAAAATTAAATAAATAAATACAAAAAGCCATCCAAAGTAATATCAACATGAAAAGATATTGCTATTAATATTTCTCAAATACTTCTCACTATTTAAAAATATTTTTGTTGAAATTTTTAGAATTTTATTACACAAAACATAAAAGGAAATTTTTCTCATTAGAGTAATTAAAATTTTGTAAACATGTTCTGTCTGTTACATCTAATTAAATAATGAAAGCTTTAGCTAAACAAGCCTATGGTTAAAAGAGCAAGTTGTTATTGATTACACGACCTACTATATATATAAAGCGCAACAGGAGACAGGAATGCTAGGTTATTATCTACACAATATGTATTTACTGCAGCGTAACCCACGATCCCGTAATTATTAAATTAAATATGGGGTTAGTTATACCCTCTATCGTCTATTCAAGGATAGTACCAAGCAAGGTAAATATAATAAATTCAAAATATAATTTACATTAATTAGTACAAGCACGTGCTCCTTACTACAGCAGAGGAATTATCTTTCAAAATATTTATTTTAATGTGCCGAATGAAAACATTTTTAAGTGTATAAATGTTAAATTAAATGTGTTTTTGGAGCAGATACAAAATTTAACCGACTTAAAATTGTAATACCGTCGGTAATCTTTAACCAAAGGGTTGTCTGTAAATGATAAGATAGACAGAGGTAAAAGGGATTTAGAAATGTTACGAAAGCTTTTATTTTGGAATTAGTTCTTTGTAAGTTAATTATAGTGAAAACACAAGGCAAACATTTGCTCTTGAAATATCGAGAAAATAGCTTCGGGTGTTTATATAAAATTCTATATTTTGGTGTTTTCATTTTGAAGGTAAAGGTTATAAGAGTATTTTTCTTTGTATTAAAGTAGGTAATGCCGTGTTAATATCAGAACAACATAATTCAAGTTTTTTATTTTTCTAATAACAACAGTTGCGGATGGCGACTTCTTATTGAGAGGAGGTAACATAAAAAACAAAATAATTAATAAAACTGAAGTCAAGACTTATAAAGTATTACCTCATAAATGCAATGAAAGAAAACTACATACTTTTCTAAATACAGTCTTTAGTAAAGGGAATTTATATTTTAAAATTCTTAACGAAATGAGGTTATGGTTATCTGGAGACTTTTTTAAACTGCGACTTCACACCCCGTTAAGCTGAAAGTCTATTGGGTTTTTAATAAAATCTGATAAAGACACAAACTGTATTCTAAAGAGTAACAAGTTTTGTTGCCAAAGATCTACTATCTAGATGGTTCGTTTCATGTACGAAAAAACCTTGAAGCAAGTATTAAAACTCTACTGAAGAAATGACATAGTCGTTATCATTAACTGCGTTTTTATATAATTTCCTTTGTCTTCAAAAATAATGAAGCATTTGGTCTCATTATTGAATGAGATTCTCTAAGACAAGTGATTTAAGAGTTTCAGACTTAAAGGTTAAAATCGGATTCCTTGATCATCTTATCACGCGTCGATTACAATAGGCAGAGTGATGTATGGACCTGCCTTCATCACTCTAGTGACGATTCTCTATCTACTTATAACATACAACCTTAATCCTACTCAAATACCACACCAAAACTGAAGAATCATTAAGACATTTACTAAAAAAATAAACGTAATTGTTTAATATTTTAAAAGCTTAGATGAACTAGTCAAAGACAAATTTAGATTTCTTTATTAAAGTTCAAGAAATTTAAAAACTTACCAGTTTGTGAGATTCCCTCAACATAAATTTAAGGTTACCGATTACTTAAACGTTACCTATACAACTTCTTATATCAAAAACTTTGTTTTTACTTTGCAAAAAAGTATTCAAATTTGAAACGCAGGACAAAAGATGCAGTAAAATCTGCAGATTGTGACTCATCTAGCAAACGTCTCATCTTAAACGTAAAGATAGAAAAAAAATAAATAATTCCATTTAGAACTTAGAATTGTCGAAGGGAAGTTTAGATCCTTTTATCAGCTTTCGGAAAATCCCAACAGCTTCCATAATAAAGTTAACAGTTCGTGGGATTCTCTCAACGTAAATTCCTTAACGTTTACAAGAGAATTAATCATCCTTACATGTTTCCTATATGGCTTCTTATGCTAATGCCAATTCGGAATACACGAACATTTCCATAACATCTAAAGTTAAAACTTTCCATAATTTGCCTCTAGTTTACAAGAAAGTACCTGCAAGATTCCAAAACACAGATTTTTTTTCATTACGAACACCACTTGGTATTTTGTTGTTATAATCTGGTCAGTAAAGACCAATGAGCAACTTAAATCTTTCTTATTGTACTAATAAAGAGAGATTAAACTAAAGTATGCTCATCAGTGTCCTCGGTGTTTTGATCTTAGTACACTAGTTTAACGTGTACACTTCCGCACATTACTTTGCTTTTTTACTGTCAGTAAACTAATTCAAATGGTTTAGTTAAACTTCGGACGTATTTTTTGATAACGTTATCGACAATTTCAACATCCAGATCCCTATGTAGGTTGTCATTCCGAATGTACCTAGGAGTATCGACAATACCACGAAGTAGTTTGTTCTAGAAACTTTGTATGATGCTTCCATTGCTTTTGCTGGTACAACCCCAAAGTTGAATACCATAAATCCAAACTGACTTAAGGACTTATTATATACTGATAGAGACAAATATCGACCCATTAACCAATACATTTTTCTGTATTTTTGCTTGAGTTCTTCGTGTTTCTTCTTTACATGCTGCTTCAAGTTTGGCATCAAGCGTCATGCCTAGATATTTGGCTGTATTTTCATAAGGAACAACTTATTGGTTGATATAAACCAGCTTGTGCTTGATTCTTTCATTGATAAAGTCGACATGCACTGATTTTGTCTCGTTAAGTTTAATTTGCCATTTCTTTATCCAACTTTGTACTTTAGCGATGACAGTTTGTAACTTTTCTGTTGTATCAGTGTTGTTGTCACTTCTTGCCATGATTGTGGTATAATCGGCAAATGTAGCAACAATATTTTGTTCGAATGTCGGCAGATCAGTAGTGTATTGAAGATATAGAGTTGTCCTAAAACACTACGCTGTGGCACACCCGCTTGAATTTTTTTAAAATTAGAATAGGCATTATCTTGCTTGATCCTGAAGTACCTTTCTGTTATATATGTTTCTAGGATTTTTGAGTATTCGAAGGGAAGAAGTAGTTTGAGCTTATGATTGAGTCCCTCATGCCAAACCTTATCAAAAGCCTGAGCAACATCCAAAAATATTGCCGAGCACTTTCTTCTTCTCAAGCGATTATTCAATTATCAATCGTGGAATGTTAATTTCGGAACCCGAATTGATAATCCGGAATGAGATTTTTTTTCTACAATAACTTTTAGTCTTTTTAACAGAAGTTTTTTGAATAATGATAGGTAGCAACGATATCGGCCGATACAAGGTTTCGTGGGGTGGTATGCCAGGTTTCAGGATTATAATGACTTCAGCCACCTTCCACAGTTGAGGTACATATTTTAGTCAAAACGATGTGTTGAGCAAATTGGTAAGTTTCGCCAAAGCTTTTCTAGGTAGTTCTTTCAGGACTTGCCTAGTAAAACACAGATTGCTATCCAGTTTCCAACGCCAATGATAGGACGGTTTTACTTGACCCAATTGCACTGGCGAAAAAGCTAGTGAATTAGAACGGTACAGCACGATCGCAACACCGCTTTTGATTTTACAAAAACGAGACCAACAAGCGGTGAGTCTAAATCAGATTGATCTCTATTAGATTACATTATACTCTTCTTCTAAAGATTCTGAATTTTAAACGTCAAATCCCCACCATTAGATGGGCCACAAAGAATTATATTCATTTTCTATTATAAGCTTTCAAACATTATGCCAACGAGAAGGGTGTATTGAACAGAAAGACCTGGAAGCTTAACCTTCAGAATGTGACAGCTTGACATACATAATTTTCCATACATAATGACTAAAATAGTCCTAATGACTAGATTGGATCATGAACATAATTAGATTCATTTATCATAAATTATGTTTTACCTTAAATTTTTATATCTTAGAATTTTCAGTAAACTGCTATTCCCTAGTTGTATATTTGAAAAACAAATGGACTTTGACACACAACACTGTATATGTAAAATTAAAACAGAATATATAATAAATGAAACTATTTATTTATATTCAAGGGATAATTAATAACAACAAATTATTGTAAAGAGTGTGGCCGTATATTTAGTTATGACCATTAAGATAACCCAAATTTCATTTTTTAACGCAAGGTGCAATTGCTTTTCTAGATAACTATTTATATTTTTCTAATTGAGATAATAAGGCATAACTTATATCAAGCAACAAATTTTAAAATTTTAGTTTATCTTCCTATAAAATTTAAAAGCGTCTACTTTTGTATCTAACCCTGTACAGCTTCAGAAATAGCTAAAGTGTAGTTACCTATTGATTTTAAGTTCGTTCTTTATCTTGTTTGGTGTTAATAAAATTCCCAGTCAATCGGAAACTATTTTGAACTACAAATGTCTTAAAAGTTTTCCAACTACTAAACCCGACTGCAGTTTAACTACTTTGAAGTTATATATGAGTTTATATCGCGAAAACTTTAAGAGCATCAAAAATAAGAATTGATTTAATTCAAGAAATTGAATAAAATGCAAAACTTTAATTTTGTCTTATGTTTACAGACTGCCATCTCTGGTTAATACCAGAAGCATCATCGTTATCCTGGAAAGATTACCCCAGAACAGGAGACTGCCAAACATGGTTTCCAGGACACGATTCTAGAAGAGGTTTAGTAATCGAACTTCTTCGCCTAAATGTTCCATGTTCGAGGGGTTATTTACATTTTTCCGGTCTCAATATCACTCAACATCAATACATCAGGAGCCATAAACAGGCGCATCTCTGTGGAAAATTAGAAGAGCTTTCAGATTCAGATCGTCATATTTTTTTTCCTTCATCGCACACACCACCGTTTCTTCATTTACACGGCGTACCAATGTTCGCGTTTTCTTATCGATTAGTGGACTACTGTTATAACATGACCTTCGTAACACGAAATGGTTCCTTTGAGTTGAAACCGAGCGGAGATCTAGAGTGCACATTTAAAATTTATCTGCCTTATGGAAACCGCGTCGCTTTAACGTTACTGATCGGTGATAGCACTTCTACGGGAGTTCCAGATACCAACGTTGATTTCCAAGAGCACAAAAGTGGTGACGTGAAATGCGAGGGCCTATTGACACAACTATTGGACGGGGAAAGTGCCTGGTGGCATTGCACCAAACCAGGAGATGCCGAAAGGCAAATTCAAATACTCTCAAGGGGGAATAAAGTGGTGTTAAGAGTTTCTGTGAGGAGTTCTAGTGGTAGTGCTTTGGGTTTGAGAATGTTTTACAAAGCGGAATCGGTGGAGGAAATCGTGGGGAGATGCGGATTCGGATGGGTAGCGTTAAGACAATTTTGTGTTGCAGCACTCGAAGCTGCTAAACTTCCCTGGGCTCAAGCTGAAATGGAGTGTACAAGAAAAGGGGGACACCTAATTAGTATTAGAAATGAACATGCTCAAAACATCGTGGATAATTTGTTACTAAATAGGTGAGTTAATATTAGAATTTTTCAACAAAAGATTTTTATTATAAACTTGAAAAGCTTTCTAAAGTATAAAAGAAAGAATGCTATTTTTGTTTAAAATTGTTTTTGGGTCACTGGAGAAGAATATCTAGGGATTTAGAAAGATGTTGGATTTTCTTATTGACAAGATATCTAAGAATATCTCCCCAGACGTAACGAATGATGAAATCATCAGAAAATTTAAATACGTCAGCACAATTCCACTTCATAAGCCAAATATAACGATTGGAATACATAACTGCCGCAGGAAATGTAATTTTTTTCTAAAAAATTTACATCAAAGTTAAGAATATTTTAGATTATGCCTATTGAGTGAATTTTAAAATATCTCATCAAGACTAAAAGAAAGTTTAAATTTAAAAGAATTGGGCCTAAAAATGATTATCGTTTTCGTCTTGTCCAATTAATTAAAACTGGAGAAATTTGATGTAGTTGTCTTTGTTTGCAGTACGAGTCACCGCGAAAATCATTAAACTGTAGATATAAAAACCTGGGGACATTGACAAAGACAAAGTAAAGAAAACGGTATAAAAGCACTTAGAAAATGGAGTTTGCTTTTTTTTGTAAATAAAGTCGTTGGTAATAAGCTTTCTAAATTCTTTTACTCGAATTAAAATTTTACGTTAGACTTTGATGTAGATTTCTTTGATAATTAACTCATTGTTTGAAATAAGATCTTTGAGTGTTTCAAATATTTAGAATGCAGACTTAAGCGTCGAGTTCAAGTTATTATTACTTATATACAATTTAAGAAAAAAAAGAAAAGTCTAATAAGGTTTATTTTACGTAAAACAAAGACATGAAAATAACAAAATGTAAATTATGACAAATTATGAATTGAAAACTTGCCCACAAAACAAAACAAGAAATTGTCGTGTAATGAAAACAAATGATGATAGATGAAGATTAAGGCTTTTTTTGTATTGATGACAAACAAATAAGATATCTGAAAGTAGGGTATACAAATGGTTTTAGGTCTGCTTTTTTCAGCTACGCAACCCCCAAATTTATAGTCCACTACAAATTGATGACCGTTCATTTTACGAATATGTAAATATAAAGCCGGTTATACACTGTGCGCTGTTCAACGAGTCTGATTGACTAGTTGTGGCTCACGAGGCTACAGTTATGAAGTAACAGTGAAAGCAGAAAAAAATAAATCATGATTTGACTCAATACGCTGATGACTAAAGCGTGTTTCCCCATAGCCTGTAATAGCTCATCGATTCAAATTGCTTTCTGATTATGGTTTGTGGCTTGTAACCTGCTACTAACTTTGATGTCAAGATAGTGAAAACAAATTGAAAAAAGAGGTTGACTTGTGTGTACTCGCAGTCACTTATGCTGACTCAATGCTCTGTCTAGTATAAATGAGATAACTCTCACCTGTTTGTTTACTCGTCAAACCACTGCAAACTTCAGACCAACTCCAGATAAGCCACGAGTCATAGCGAACTACACACTGCACCGTGAAGTGAACAAAATGATTTGTCTTTGTTTGTCTTTTCTAGCTCCTATGAGTCATAAATCGTAACAAATCACACTCCATAGGAAATTATCGTTGTGTAATATAAAGAGTAAGCTAGAATTAGATCTTACTTTTGATTTTGAAAACAGATGCGATGTCAAGATATTTTAGAACAATAATAGTCAATCTTGTTTTGATAAGGTTAGTGTCCAAGAGGAGAATTTCAACTCCAGTTACTAAATTGCATTGCTTATAGTTTGTCAAAATAATTCCTTAAGGTGTTCAATCACCACTTTTAGGGCTAGTTGTGTAAAGCACCATTAGCCGACAATATAGTTTACAACGTGATTAACTGATTATTCAACATTCCACCAATTTTGAAATTCTCATTATATGAACAGATTTCAAGCATCATAACCATTCATCTTCAAATCAGATTTAAGTTAAAAAAGGTATTTTATGACGTGAAAGAAACTCAAAAGTAATGGGACATAGAAAATCATCTTGTTAGTCTATACTGCAGCAAAGAACGCTATATTGCAACCAAATCATATCATCAAAATCAGTCTACTCCTTCTGAGATTAGCCGAACACTTCACGTTTCCACGTGCTGATATTTGAAAGTCATTAAACTCTAAGTACAAGCGTGCAATAGCATATCGTGTTTAATATTCAAGAAATCGTTATTAACTGAGCTCAAAAGACCGATTTTGACCAGATACTAAAAAGATTTTTATGTTATTTGCAAGATATGAGTGACGCATTTTGTCATTTGTGTTATATACCTGATGGCTTAAGTTTCATAAAACACGATGTTACCCTGACCGGCTATTGGTTAATTAATCGCATCGCCCTGTCCCTCCTCCCGTTACTATGCACTTGATTACCTTTCCCCGATAGAAGGGAAGTGCACGGATTCAAAAACTTTTATGGACCTTAGACCTCGGAATCAAGGAATTGGAGTAGGGTCGCTGTGTTTAGATAATCAAGATCGAGTTTGAGTTTATAGGTATGCGTTTAGAGCAGGTGAGGTGAAAGGTTTTGAGAGATGTCGATTTTATGTATAACCACCATGATGGTTCTTGCCTTGTAATGATTCTAAATCAATTGTCTCTGTAACAGTTATAGTTTCGTACAGCAATTATAAGTTTAGTAGGGGTTCATTTTCAGGCAAAGAAATATAGATATAGATATATCTATTGCTTTTGAACGTTCAATTTAGCCAAAGAAAGTTGTTGAATTGAAAGGTCAGATTAGCTTAGAAAGTTTGAAACGTTTTAATGGTAGAACCCAATCTTGTCTAAACAGTGCTGTATAGTAGATTGGTCTAAATATGAAATTCACCCAGCTCTACAAGAAAAGCTGTTCCTAACCTTGCGCTTGGACAGAACTCATGATTCTGTGTTTCGATGCTAGTGCATCTACAAAGGCAGATCAGTTGAACGCTTTGGTAGGATTCTGCCACATTTTCCTTGTGACGTGACTTTTTACTTAACTTATTTTCTATCAGAGAGAACTTTACCACTGTACTAGAAATAATTTGTTTCTGCTTGATAATAAATTCATTAAGTTTTCTTTCTATTCCTTTTTTCTATATACCCAAGTTTTAGTCACACTTTTTTTTCCACATCAGGAAATGTGTAGTATGTAGTGCCCTATTGTATCCAATTATAATTGAGATAGATCTGGAATTCTTGTTTCGGTATACCTTGGGCGCCAGATCTTGTTAGGAGGTTTACTCAAAGACACGGACGTCCAGGGATCGATCAGCTGTAAGGGGCCTAAAACAGGAAAGCTGAGCACTAAAATACTCGTAAAACTCTCAAGCTTTATAAACTCGTCTATTATACTTAAACTTCAAATTATACACAAACGTAGCCGGTACAAGCTAAGCGGGGTACAAACCAAGCGGAAAAACGTGCACGTGTATCGGGTTAGATGCTGTAAATACTGAACGTTGCTAAAAAGGGTCTGGGGGAAGTCCGAGGAATGTTCCAAGCAGGACGGCTGCCCTGCGCGCTGCAGTTCTACAACCACAGCTCGCTTTACATATAGTGACAATGGCTGATAAGTGGTATTCTTAGCTCACCCAAAGCTGACCAATTCTATTAACAGCTACGTCAGTCGGATTACAAAAAAGGATGCGAGAATGGGACTTGCCAAGCACTGAACTATATACTCAAAGAACACTTTTCAGACGCAGAGACTTTCTCGTCCTAAATGATGCTGCTGCTAACTGACGTTCCGGGTTGCGGGCACCCACACTTATACCGGTCGGTACTAGCAAGTTCGGAAAGCGGGGACACCACAAGTGGGGCAAACTGGTATGCGTGGGAGAATCGATGTACGGCTTACATTTCGGATGATTAATACAATTAATTTAATATAAAACAGGGAATTAAGCAGATTAAATTGAAATATTTTCCTAATTTCGTTACAAGATTTAAAATTAAAGTTTTAACAAAACACGCATTTAGCAAGAAAACAATTATCATTGCCTTGTAAAACTTCGTTCTGTCTTTTTTGGTTCTTTTGGCTGAGTTTTGTTATTTAGTTGAAATATGGCTTGAATAAAGCTCAATAGACGTTTTTCTATAAAACCATTAAATACTTACATTAGAGAAGAAGATATTAGAGTGTTAACTGTTGGCAAAGACTTGTCCCTTGCTGTCACTTTTCTATTCTTCTACAAGGGGGCGTCTGCATCCCGCAATATTCCACCAAGTTACCTAAAGTAGTTCTAACAGTCGAACTTCACCCTCCATTAAACCACCTAAGATAACTAACGGTCGGGTTCCAACCTCTATTGAATTATCTATGGTGTCTAACAATTGAGTTTTGCCTTCTTTTAAGCCATTGGCTCAAGGTCGGGATTCGCCTTACATCAAGTCACCTTAAGTGGTTAACGATCGCACCAAAGCACCTGTGGTAGCCTCTACCGATCGAGCTGTCAATGCCTGGGCAAAACAAATTATTGTATTAGCAGAATTCTAGTGTATCATATATTGTATGTCCTGGTTTTGAAGGAAATAAGCATGGCCATCTTAAATTAAGATAACTCGATGTGTCAAAAGGGGCACCTTACAATATCAGTATCTTTCAAACTTTTTTCCTCCCCAACACACATAAAATTTGATACTGAATTTAGACACCTGTGCATCCCACTGTTGCCATGTCAGCTTTTCTTGCTTCCACTATGTCGATATAATGCCACAGTGTCATTGTACTTCTTTTATTTTTTTTAGTGATCTCAACTTACTTGACAGACCTGACTGTCACTAGAACTTTCACCTTTTGCTTTTGTTTCAATCTTAACGATGTTTTTTCTATTTAAAGAAATTGTGTTTGACTGAAAAAATTATCTTGCTCCATTCATAAAATAACGATCATAATTCATGACCTTCAAATGCTTAATTGTAATATTGGAATCTAACCTAGTCACCAAAACTAGTGGGAGCCAGATGTTTATATTTACTTTATCAACAAACATATCTGTCCTATTTGGATAATAAAGTTAGATTTGCAAAAATAAACCTAAGAAATAATAAATTTACTATACAGTGTGTTCATAATTACGATTGGGATCTTAAAAACGGTAAGAGATAGAAAGTCAAGTCAACCGATAGTGTATTTATAATTACACAATTTATTACCAATCATTATCGCTGAGCTAAAGCCATTAAAATAATTAAAAGCTAATTTTTTTATTGATCAGTTGGTTAGAAAATACTTCAACTCTTTAACATGATTAGAAATTCACTTCAATTTGTTTTTTTTAATTTCCTTTATTATACTAGAATCAACCAATAATAATTAATAATCTTGCTAGATTCAAAAACTATCATGGCTAGAAGGTAATATTTAAAACAAACTGAGGGCATTTTTTATTATCTCAAAACTGAACACGCATTTTTTATGCTCTGACATTTTTCAAGACTAATCAAAATTCAAGAATTCATATTTAATTTTTCTCGCTTGTTACACAAAACGAATTTCATTTCAACGTCATAATAATGCGGTGATATTTGTCAGAGATAAAAACTTTTCTTTTTTTAACAAAGAATGTGAAAAAAAGTACTTCTAAATTTTAAATACTTTGAACCCAGAGAAAATCCATTCATTATGACACACAAACTTTATAAAGTCGTCGTCCTCTACGGAACGATTTGCAACAGTCACGTCTTACACACCCTTTGAATTATGTAACGTTCATTTTCGTTTAGGACTAAAATCCGCATGCTTTTTGTCAGCTCCTGTGCATTAATAAAAACTAAATTCTGTTTTCAGAGCATTCACTCGGAAAATTTATCTTATACCTTCCAAGCCTAATAAAATTTTAAGTCATTAACCGCCAAATGGCAATACCTCCTAGCGGAATGTTAATTATTTATGTTGCGTGGGTGCTGAGGACAACAACAAAAACTGTGGATATTCGAAAAAAACTGGAGAGATTTTTAGAAGCAACAAGCCTGTAGGGGAAAATTGACAAAGTTACAACTCCTAATAGAGGAAGAAAATGGAAAAGTTTTAGAGCAAAGTATATCCCTGAAGGGACTAACATACCCAACGTCATAATCCTTAATTCACAATTTTTGTGAAGTTAACAGAAGTTGTTACGTTATTATGACCGCAGCTCATTTTAGATAGTGTGGTAAACTTTTGAAAATTATTTCTTTAAAAGACCTTTGAAATGGGTGATTCTGGTGATACTTTTGTAGCTGATTTTGAATAGTTTCTACGGAAATAACAATAAGTAATTTCTAATTTCTGATTAATCGTTATAGTTCGCTTCCATTGTATTATTATCTTGATGTCTACTAAGGATTTAAGAAAAAAACCCTTAGGGATTTAGGGTGAGCTATAGAATTTGTTAATGTCAATATACATAGACACGTCCCCAAAAATGCTTCATGCTTTACCCTTTGTTTTAAGCTGCAAGCACAGTCTACCTAAACCTTTCCAGGTATCCTTTTAAATCTCTAACAAATTTTTCTACATATTTTAAACAAAGCATATTTGAATAACCTTAACCTTCTACTAGTGTTTTTTACCTACAGTTACAGCTCTGAGAACTTTAAAAAAATATTTCAAGCAGATTTAAACAAAACAAAAAAAACTTTAGTATGGAGTTGCAAGCATTATCTGTTAAGTTGCAAAATTTACTGTGCCCTGAAGTTTTCCTTTTTTAAAAGATTAAGATATTACAGTACATAAGCATCATGAACAGTAACTTTATAAATCACTGTATAAAATAATCAAATACAATATATTAGAAACAAAATTATTTTTTCTACTGATACTTTATCACTGAAGCAAAGTCTCAAGGAAAGCGGCAGACAGTAAGTCATATTTATGTTCAGTAGTGTCGAGAATTATTTAAATCCCTTATTTACATAAAGAACAAATCACCTTATCTAGTGTTTGTATAAATATGTATGTAAGAGTGCTAGAAAAAAATTATATAACTATGCATCCAAGAGAATTCATCTGCAAGATTAAGAATTTAGCTTTTCCCTTTTTTTAGATTTCACTGTAATTAACAGAAATAGAGAATGTTTTATTGTGTTTTTACTAAACTCAAGATTATATTATTTTTAATTGATACTGTACAGAACTATGAAGCCTGTAATATTCTAACAATACAAACTTTTGTTTCGTCAAATGTTATAAACAGTCAATCATTCTACAGTTATTAGTTTTGCTTTCCTATAAAACATAACCTATAACAGTTTAATGTATTGTTTACCCTAAAACAAACTTGAATGATATGCGCATAATATTAGATTACGAAATTAAATAACAATAAAAAGTCATGAAAAGAATCCAGTAATAAGACAGGTTTAATAATTCAGAAACAGTCGAGCCTAACAAAAAAAGGTTCGTGACATTTTTCTATGCGTAACAAATAAAACTATCATTTCATATAACAACCTTGTGACACGAATTATTTCTTGGAATAGTCAATTCAAATGGAGACAAAAAAAAGTTTTCTTTTTCTTACTCCTACGGGTGTTTTTTCGACGTATATTGTTACGTCATCAGTATGGTTTTGTATACTGAATATTATTAATTAATTAATAGAAAATGCATTTTCTTCTTTGTATAAGTTATCCCAGGAGTTTCTTAGAAACTCAGCTACGTTTGTATAATTCTCTAAAAATAATTGCGAGGAAGGTGTTAGATTGATGTGCGTGCTGTTGTTGATTCATAATATCCTTTCTGATAGCATAAGTATAATTTCAAAATACATTGACTATCGAGTGTATTGTAAGATGTACCAGGTGTATACCTATGAAATGAGACTTTCAGCTATTAGACCACAGATGTCGCTAGGAGTATTTTTAAACTGTCCCAAATGTCTTATTGTTTTCGTCTGTCATCTGTCAACAATATTCAATTCATTGTTTGTGATGTTTCATACAACAACGCATTTTTTTCGCTCTTAAAAATGTCGAATTTCGTGCCTTCAAACTACGATTTGCGGACATCGTTGATTTTCTGTTATCAATTGAAGAAAAACGCTTCTCAAGCTCATCAAATGCTTATAGAAGCTTACGGTGGACATGCTCTAAGCAGAGCACAGTGCTTCAGGTGGTTTGAAAAATTCCGAAGTGGTGATTTTAGCGTGGAGAACGAGGAACGTGGCCGGCCACCGAAAAAGTTTGAGGACACCGAATTGCAAGCATTGTTGAATGAAGATGATGGTCAAACGCAAGATGATGGCAGAGCAGTTGGGAGTGACCCAAAAAACCATTTGCAAACGTTTGAAAGACATGGGCATGATTTTAAAGGTCGGAAGATGGGTGCCGCATGAACTGACTGAAAGGCAGCAAGAGAACCGAAAAACCACTTGTGAAATGCTGCTCTCCCGTTTCAAAAGGAAATCTTTTTTGCATCGAATCGTTACGGGTGTATTTCTCCAATCCCAAGCGTAAACGATCGTATGGTCCGCCCGGCCACAAGCCAAAATCAACGGCCAAACCAAATCGCTTCGGCCGCAAGGCAATGCTGTGTGTTTTCTGGGATCAGCATGGTATGATTTGGTACGAGCTATTAAAACCAGGTGAAACAGTTGACGGTGCACGCTACCAACGACAATTGGCCGATTTGAACAGCGCTATACACCGAAAACGCCCAGAATATGCCGATCGGCGTCACAAAGTAATTTTTCTTGATGACAATGCACCACCACATCGAACAAGAGCGACCCGGGAATTGGTGGAGACGTACGATTGGGAACCGCTGGTGCATGCGGCTTACTCACCAGACTTGGCGCCTTCCGATTATCATTTGTTTGCATCGATGGGCCACGCACTTTCCGAGCAGCGCTTCAATTCTCACGAAGAAGCCAAAAAATGGCTCGATGATTGGTTTGCGGCCAAAGACGGCCAATTTTTTTGGCGCGGCATTCACAAATTGCCTGAGAGATGGGTAAAATGTGTCGCTAGCGATGGCTATTATTTTGAAGATTAAATTTGTAACCATTTTTTGTTAATAAACGTTTAAAATTGAAAAAAAAAGTCTCATTTTATAGGTATACACCTAATAATAAAAGAATTATAAATGCTATGAAAAGTTTGATTAACGTTTGAACTCTTACCTGAAAAATAGATTGTGTAAAAAAGGCTATGGCGGGATTTAGTGTGCCCTGAAGCAACAACAGATTTTTGTGACTCTGCATCTTCTACCAACAAGTATTAAAAATTTTCCTGAGAAACTTAATGTAAAAGTGACAAAAACTCCATCGATTCAGATAACTTAACCTACTCGACAATCCCAACCGGTTATAAAAGTCGAACCAAACCGAAAAGTCCTAAATAATTAAAAAAGCATAAACAGTTTGAACAGCTTGATTTGTATAGAGAAGCCTACAGATTCAAAGATATGGTTTTGCCAGTCCAAATCCAACTTTGTGTGACCATACCTGGCTAGACGTCGGTCGTATGAATTGCAATATAAAAGGATACAGACAAATATTTGGTTTTTGTCAAAATTACTGATCGAAATTGAAATTTGGTTAAAATGAATGCCCATTTCAGATTTTATTTTCAGTATAAGTAGTAGTAGTAGCAGTTTATTTAGCTAAATAAGCTATTTCATATGGTACATACAAATACAGAATAACAAATATTTAAAAATATAGTAGATATAAAATGTATATAAAAAACATTTAAACAATAAAGATAAAACATCTCAATAGGAATAGTAAAGTTTATAAGAATTATTGAAAAAGAGATAGAGAAAAAAATAATTTTTAGCAATCAGCAGAGATCGTTTGTATGTTCTTTGGCTAAACAACACTCCCAACACCAACTACCAAACCGGTGAGAAATCGGCTCAAAACAAGATAAGGTTTGGTTTTATCGAAGATAACTATCTTAATCTACCTGCAGTACCGTAACTAGGGAGTGGGAAAACGGCAAAAACCACGGTTGCTGGTTCCAGAGGACGGTAAATTCCTAAAAAACAAATTCCCAAAATAGCACAAATAGCGAAAATAAACGAAGTTTTATAAAATACATTGAAAGAAACGTCAGTGCCGATTTAATGGAGAAGCACCTGTCCAAGACGTCGCAAAGTCATAACAATTAAGCCTTAAACATGCTTGCTTCTTCAAAAACTAAATCTATGGTCACGCTCAGCTCAGCTCCGCCTTAATTACTTAAGGCACCCTAAGGCCTTCCCAGAAATTGTGTTGCGCTCCTAGGATTGTAGTACTTAAGATCCGGGTCTCAGGACCTTGTCGAGAAAACTGCTCTGAACTTGTAGTCTAATTGATCTTTATAAGAAATAACATTAGGATATTTACAATAAAGGATAGCTGCATTAGAAACATAACAACACTTTTACAATATTTTGGAAAGTTCTGACTGGTTATATTATGCAACTTGCACCAATTTACAACAAATTTCCTTCAAATGACAAGGCATGCTTCCCCCTGACGGTTGCTCACGATCCGACTTTACCCTTCATAGACCTTCTTAACAGAGCTAACAATACAATGATAGGTCGAGATGTGCCGTTGCCCTTTATTAACCGTATTTGTAGAGCTAGAAATACAACCATAGGTGGAGAAGTGCCATCCAAAGACCCAAGATCGAGCTTCATTTACTTCCTTAATAAAGCAAAAAGAGCGCCAAGGTTAAATTTTGTAATATACGCAATATACCGTCCTTTATGTAGAAGTGAAGTGAAAAAAGAGTTTCCGTATTCCGGAATACTATGGCCATGCTGAAGTGTCGTCGGTATTAGACTTTCTTTTCAAAAAATGGTCTTGTGGTAGCTCGAACACGCTTGATCTGCTGAACCAGCACCTGAAAGTTACAGCAGAAAAGCAAGAAAAATGCAGACAGAGTATCGAGTTATTTCCATTCCACGTAATTCTCAAAAGAATAAATGTCGTCAGAAAATCAAGAGCTACTTAATTTTCTTTTGTTACAGAAGGTTTTGCTTGTTGCTTGCTTGAGTTGAATGATGACACATGCAGAATTTTATGTGGAACCGTGTCGGTTTATATTATCTATTCCATTTTCTCATTTTACGTAATCTTTCTTCCCTGTATTTGTACGCCATGATGCAGTCGCCTCCACTAATGGTTACATATGCAACAAGTTTTATGAAAGAAAGTAATCATCATCAGAGTAGCATCATTATAACAAATAAATACAATTAACGAAAATATGTTAAGCAACTGCAAGCTACTACGATGTGGTAAAGATATATTCAACATAGAGGATCTTTGATTTTTGCTTATAAGAGAAGTTCGATCCTGAAAAGGAAGAATAGTTTACAAATTTAAAAAATCATTGTAAACAAAGCATCATGACCTCAGTCTCCAATGAGAAATTCAAATTGTTATTGTTCTTTTTGAGAACCTGCTAGATAACATATAGTTAATTGCAGAGATATTGCACAGAATATAAAAGAGATAATTAACGAATGGGTCAATTATTTAAGGCCTTGAGTAATATCAATAATTCATACTTGTGAGAAGTATGTATTATAGTATCATAGTAAACAGTGCAAACCTTTTTAATGGAGAAAGCAAATTAAAACTAGCAGAGATAAGTCTTAGTTGAAATTCTATAACTTTTCTTGGTAATAATGCAACTGAGAATTATCAATTAAAATTCTACGTTGGTTTCTCACTTGTGTTATCATAGAAAACAGGTTTTTCGCCTACTGTAAATATTTGACAGTTCTTAGTAGAATTAATTTTTCGTTTTTTGTTATAAAATCGTATTTTCCAGTCGGTAATATTTTTTTGTTTGACAGTTAAGTTAGAAAGTTATAAAATCAAAACTATAATCGTATTTTTTGAATGAGAAAGCTCTTTCTATTTCAAATATCTTTTTTCGTAAAATGAACAGTTATAAAGTGGCATCTTTTATTTATGAGATCTAATGACATCTATCATAGAATCTGATTTTTTTTTATTAGATGAAGTTGATAAAACTTAGCTTGTAGTGTTATCTTGCATCTTGCATAAATCTTTAATTTAATTTACTAAATTATATGTCCTTGTAACAAAATGTCATTTCATTACAATATTTTTCTAGAATTAGCCTTGCTAAGTTGTTACAAATGATTCTTGTAAGTTTACGAAGGGTGTAAATGTGTTTTATATTTTATTCGGCATGTGAAATTAATTATTTTCCGCTTGAATAAAATGAAATAGTTATAGTATGCTGCTTGTTTTACGGAAACTCAACTCTAAGCTCGACTAGATAGTTTAAGAGGAGTTGCTTTTCCATGTTACATGGATGTCTTGTCTATATATATTATACACTTTAGCGAAGGTTAGGTACGGCCGCGGTAAAGAAGGGTTGGCATGATGCATGCTACATTACAGTTTTAAAACGCACCATAGACTTCAAAGGGACTTTTTGGATAAAGTTTATTTTGTGCTCTTAGTTGAAAAAGGCCTTTATCGGACTTTTTATGAGTCTTAAATCTTGTTACTTAAATTTTGGTCAAATTTGTACTTTTATGTTAAGATTAATTGAAGATAACTTAAGGAAAACCATCAAGGTGAAAGTCTGTTTATGCAGTATAGAAAGGACTTCACTAAGACTATTGAAACTAAAAGATTTGCGATTTTAATCGAAGAATTAGGCAGTTTAGTTCTACAACTGTGTGTTTACTCTTGCTAATTTAAGTTTCAGTAATCAAAATTAAAGTGTTTTAGGTTGTTACAATTTTAATTTGTTGTTTTAAAGGTTATCTGAGTTCTGATTTTATAATACTTGGGAATTATTAACGTATTAACTTTATTGAGCTTATTTGTAGACTTGAAATCAAACAAAGATTACTAATTTAATTAATAAATACAAAATACAATAAATGCTTTTGAGATTTCTACTTATTCTGGTTTTTAATAAAATAGATGCCTACAGCTATTCGAACACCCTGTACATTAAGATCTTGTATTTATAACCTACTTCATATTTCTAACAACAAGCTATCCGATAATTAATTCTTGTTGACGATACAATTATGTTATATGGAGTGGTAGTCGATTTTCCTGCGAGAGTGTAATAATGAGAATAGTGAAGAGCACTTTCTGGCTTTAAAAGCTTCTCGATTTCCTTAAATGCACGAGAAAATGCTTTTAAAATGTAGAGCAGAAGGTAAACAACCTAAGTACCTATATCAAGTCGAATTTTATCGAAAATGAAAGAAAAAGCATTTTCTTAATTAGGTAGATTACATTTCTAATGACAATTCTTTGTAGATTACCCTTAATAATAACAAGAAAATTAATTCTTAAATTTCTTATTGATAATCTTTCTTTATTCAGCCCCACGCAGCTTCACTCGATGTTTACAGCCACAACAAGTTTGAGACCGTTAATTCTTATTAATTATTATAAAATAAAAAACAAATAATAAATTTACCTTAATAATTAGCTTCTTACATTTCTTTGTTTTTACGTATTATTTACTAATGTTTTCGTGCTGAAACTTTGATTTAATAGTTAAGAACGATTAGGTCGATACAATCTTAGTAATTTATTATTCATTCGAAAAATTAGTTTTAAGTAGAGTTGTAATAATTTAAGTTTAATGTCCTTGATAAAAGAAAGATTATTATCTGTACATATTTTATTAAAGGCTACGTTGAAAACGGCGATCGAGTAAAAACTTTTATTTTCTTTTCTATAAAAGAAAAATCCAACTGAAATAGAAATAGTGGAGCATTGCATGTGACATCTTTTATAGTAAACGGAAACTTAATTTTAGAAAGAATTGAAAAATCATCAAATAATGAAATACAGCCATAAAAGACATTATTTAGTTCAGAAAAGATATAAAATGCAAAAAAACGGCAAACAAAGCACAATAATGCATTAAATCGTTGCTGGATATAAAAAGCTTCTAGACAATATTTGTTCGCATTTTCAATTAAAATCCATATAGTAAATCAACAGGGTTTTACTTGTTAGATTTATTTGTTGTACGTATTTTTTGGAATTTCAAACGTATATTTTTCTAAAACGCTTCTTTTAGTGTGTAAAAGTCAACGCAGCAATGTGTCTTCACTTTTGATTGAATAAAATGTTAGGTTAGCAGATCCAAGTGTGATGCTGATCACAAAATTGTGCAAATGAGCAAATTTTTAAGTCGGATTACTATGCAATTCTGGATTCCGACTGGACTGAGACTTACTTTTGAAAGTTTATACGTCTAAGTACATTGAGATTATTATTATTCAATTATTCAGATAAACATCCAATTAACAAAGGGTAATACTCTTCCATTTTTATGGAATGCGTCGTTTTCGAGTAAAATCAAGTCGTCTAGTACTTTTATGCGCTTCTCTAATAACAGTGATTTGGTCTGTACAATTTTTCAGTATTTCAGTAGCTGGGCAATTTAACAACTGGCTGTGGGCTTGAGTTTATGTATAAATAAATTTGATTTAAATCAAATTAAAAGTAGCCAACATGCTTCAAATATTTATAATTTCAAAGAATTCTTTTAATTGATCCGTAGGGAAGCACCTAGACAGCAACGTACTTCTAGAAACAATCACCCAGAAATCTGGGCAAGCTTGCACACAAAACAAAAGTAAAGTTTCGACAACAGAATGTTATAATTGAAATTTTTTCCGCGGTCAAGACTATCGTAAGAATTCTGAACCGTAATGACATGCTACAACATTGTTAAATACACGCTTCCAACCTCCAAGCTACCTTCCTACATGTCAAATCTTGCAAACATAGGTATATAATGTACTTTCAATAAGCATGTGCAATTCTACAAAAAACCCAAACAATCCGATTTTGCTGTATTAAAAAGAAAGCTCGACAAAAAGAAAACATTTGATTTATATGAAATTACAACATAGTAGACCACCAATTCCATTGTTAATTTTAATCTTAAGCTTCTTGTCTTCAAATATTGTCTACCTCTTCAAGATTCTCTTAAAACTTCTACAAGATATTGAGTTCAGCTACCCTATCAGATTGTTCTTTTTTATTACTTTTGTTCAGCCATAGCTCTGGTATATTGACGATAGAAAACTATTATAGTCAGAAACCGATTTTATGGCCCTAGCTCGTTATGACCGACTAAAAGATAAATACCCCAGCAGCAATACTTAAGATCGGAGGAACCAAAATTCTAATTTAAATCACAGTAGAGTTTATTTAATTAATTAAGCAAAAACAATGCAAATAATAAGTCAATTGCAAACAAAAATAATAATCTCTCAAGTATCCAATTCTCAAGATGGGCACTATGCATCAACTTGCATAAGTTGACTAGTTAAAAATCCAGTGGCTGTCGTTTTAAGCATTTGATGGAACGACGTCAGACCATAGGTTGTTAAATTGATTTTTAAATAAAAATATTAATATCCTAATGCAGTAGAGAAATTTACAAGTCTACACAGACTAATAATGTTCCACAATTCGACACTGGATGGAAATCATCCCAAATACCTATCGGCCACAATCTTCTCGCTTGGTTGCTCACCACTTAATAATCGATACTGAATTATTATTGTTTGGAATTGTGATATGATCTTTTTGTACAGTAGGTACCTACTCATTATTGATTTTTCCATGTGAATTTCTAGAAATGCAAAGACCAGCTATAGCTTGCCGAAGAACTTTGCCATAGGTACACTTTTCTAGAAGGCTATTCACAGTAACCCAAAGCATTCCTATTCTTCATTGCACTTGAACCATCTTTCATTTCATTAGAAAAAATTTATTTAGATTCTTTAGACACAACCTGTTATCGTGATGTGTTGCGGTGCATAGCAGGATAGTTCAGTAAGGGTGCTTTTATGTCCCATGACGGTGGTGGAGCCGGCGGGGTCAGAAGCCCAAACTAGACACTGCGTACATCTCCCTGTTGTATTGCAATTATATCAATGGACGCTGACAAAAACGATGAGTTGCCCTTCTTCCTACAGTGTGTTAGGGTTCCTTCAGAACTTTTAATTCATCTCTATATTTGCACCTCTTTAGATATTCTGAAATAATGTCCTCAATTGTTTTCCTAATTTTACAGTTTACGCAAAAACATCTCATCTAGATCAAAACATTGTTATTACAAAATACGTGCAGGTTGGTGTAGATTAAATTTTACTAAATCTAAAAGGAAAAACTCCATTTATAAAACTTTTTAATATAAAACGAGCCTGGCCAACGGTTTCCATGGAAATTAATCGATGTTTGTTTTAATAAACGACTTATTAATAGATGGTTCGTATAATACGATCCATAGGGGCTTTTCAATGTTTAAATGCGTTTATTTTGACGGGTTATCCTGATTTCCTGAATATTCCACACTTCAGGATATCCTAAGGCTTTATAATGCGCCCCTAAAATCGTAACTAATTACATGCAAACAGACCTGGCAGTTTCCTTTAGAATCGGCAATTAATTATAATTCTTTTATAGCAGTAATTTTCAGTGATTAATTATAATTATCGGTGTGTTACTGCTTTGGTTGTTATTAAAATAAGTAGCCGTAAAAGAAAAATGACTTTCGGGTTTTTGAGTATATTATTAACTATTTACCATATAAACGTATTAGTCTGACATAGATAAATTTCGCTTCGGCTAGCGAGTTTTGGTACTTACAGAATTAATAATGAAAATGTTGAAGCCAAGTAATTGCTTATTTCTATTTTGAATACGTGCTCACTATTTGGATTAATTTATCTTCATCAGGGAATACAATCTAGACAGGGATTTGCTTTCATGCAACGCTACTACACGGTAGATTTGAAATCTACAGTGAGTTCATAAAAGCTCTAATGATAATTTAAAAAAAGTTTAAACTTCTAACTGAAATAATATTCAGAATCAATAATAATTATTAGGAATGTAATGTATTCATAATAACTTAGCGGTTGATGACATTATTTATATTATTGGTCCAATTAAAGTTTACTGAGATTTTATTATGGGTGGATGCATCCATAACCTCGAATTTGTGTGTGCTTTGTAGCATAAAACCTGGAAATATTGCACATAAACTACGGATTTGTTTTAACACGTGCAAACCTAATAAACTTCCCATAAAGGTATACATTATGTATAATAAAATTCAATATTTGTAGGTTATGTTTTGATGTTTTCAACTTTATGTAGTTTTATGCCGTAATCTTTTACGCTTTGAAATATTACGTGTTTGAATAAAATGATTTAATGCAGAGGTAGTGAAATAATTTTACTGCGAGGGTTTATGATAATAAAATATTTTAAAATAATCAATGAAATCGTTTTTGTGTAGGTTATACTGAACGTGACTATTATTATAATGTACCTTGCACGAATAACTTTATTTTAGTATATCAATCATTTGAATCTTGTTGTAGATGTAACAGAGCAAAATTATAATTTCTGAGAAGTTTTAAAACGTTCTAAGATATTGATTAATACTTATTTATAATGATGATACAAACTACTGTGATTTAAATTAGAAAATCTGTGTCCTAATATTTTTCTCAGCTGTTAATCAAGATGGATCCACACTTTTGCCAATGACTGTATATGATGGTTTTTTAAGATAGAATCTTAAGCATTTAGCCATACAATCGTTAATACTTTAAGGTTGAAAGTCGGCTACTACAAAGATCTGCTCAAAATATTGTTCTAAAAAACTTCAACAAAATGTGGCCATAGACAACGTAAACTAATTACACTTCCTTCAGACAAAGAATAATCCCATAAACATACCAGAAATCTGGGCAATTCAATAAGCCAGTTAGATTGGATAACTGAAAATAACGTCGTGTTGCCTATAGATCCAAAGGGGATAGAGCTGGTGTCTCTAAATGCCTTCTACGAGCGCTGGTAGCCTTTTTTCTAAGGGAATGCAAAATTGGAGCAAGCCTGCGCATATTAGTTAGGTTTCGTATCATTAGAAGTAGAGCAGCGTGAGAAAGACTCATTTGTAATTTTTGCATGCTGCCAAATTCAGATTATGCAATACCGCAACTGTGACAAAACACAGGTAAAAAACAGTATCACGCAAAAATGTTATCTATTACAGCATTTCTCAACCTCGATGTCGGTATCGCTAAAGGCGTGGTCTCCATTTTTCTTCAATAAGCTAAACAAATGCGGCTGCATTTTTTTCAGTCCAATTATACATGGTAGCGTATGTACATTTTTAGACCGCCTTACAGCATATAACCATAAAGTTATATTGGAAAAAAAAGATTAGTGGCCTAGATTTCATTTGCCTACTCTTTGGACAAGCATGGCTGTCCGTCAGTTTTGTTTAAAATATTTTTAGATGAAAGCCAAAAGATGGTTGCAGAACCAGTTGATCTAGTAAGTACGCTTCACAAGCCAAGATCAAGTTTATGGGATTCAAGACTCGAACAATGAAATTCACAACCAGCTGACTTGAAAAAAGTTACAATCAGCTGCACTAGGGTAATCAAATTCCGCATTTGTAAATAAAGATAGAAATTGAAAATTTGAAGGCATATGAATATAGACAGTCGTGTAAGTAAAAGGTTGAGGAACATTGATGGTTTAAAACGTTCTTCTACGTCTTCCGATACCCAGTCGCCGTTCCTCTCGGTCTGTCCACAGATTTTCTTCTAGTTCTCTGTCTCTCATTTCCCGGTTAATGCCTTCTCTCCAACTAAGGCGAGGTCTTTTTTTTTCTTCTTCCGTGTATGGTTTACATTAGGATTTGTTTTGGGAATCGATCTTCGGGCATTCTTTGAACATGTCCATACCATCTAAGTTGATGGTACCAATATCTTCCACTATTGTATGTCTAAAATCCTATTTCGTTGCCTGAGATTTTCTCTTGTACCTTTCCTTTAACTACCATACTTCGCTACTATAAGTGATTATGCTTTTGACAATTGTGTTATATATCCTGTGTTTGTTACTATGTGATATTGATTCGTCCCAAAGGATACTATTGAGACACTTCCTCCCTTTGTGATGGTCATGCCCAAGTACTTATATGTGTCGCAGTGTCTAATTATTTCTCCATCTTCTAATGTGAGATCCTGTTGTTTTCCAAAGATGCACATGTATTCTGTTTTTCTTATGTTTATTTCCAGCCCAAATTTTTTATATTCCTAGATTAATTTCCTTGTCATGTATTCGATATCTTCATATTTCTGCGCTATTGCGAGTTGGTCATCTGCAAATGACAGTGTGTATATAGTACTGTTGTTGATCGGCAATCCTATGTTTCTTCATTTGCGTTTCCAAGGTTTTAGAGTTTGTTCGAGGTAAATCTTAAATAGTGTCGGTGAAAGACAGCAGCCTTGCTTTAGACGTTTGTTGGTTTAGAATCCCTTCGATAGACTGTTTCCAATCTTTACCTTTGCTTTGGCTTTAGCATACACACATATCAAACTCATGCTTATGTTGGTTTTCTCCAATGCTTCTCATAGTATATTGGTACTTGATGCTTCATCCTATTTCGTCTCAATTTAAATTCGAATTTAAAATAATTGTTCAAAAACACAAATGCAGGCACACCCCCTTCCACTTCTCTCGCTGCGCTCATAGTTTCATCCGCACTTCAAGCATAAGTATGACTGTTTTAGCCTTCATTTAAAGATGGAAAAAACAATTTGCCAGTCATTTATCTTGAGAGAAAATCAAGCTCCCTTGGATGGACTGTTTGATCTTTATTGCTAATCTGAAAATCTTTTCTCAAACTCTAGAAACAAGTCCATGACAATACGATAATAGTGTGATAAACTCTAAAAAACTCTTACCTTTCAAGGTCAGTATAATAAATATCTGGCCAAAATGGTCATATGGAATAAGTGAATAACTAAAGAGCAAGTCTTTAATTAAACTGACTTGCACTAGATGGTCTTAGATTTAGAAAACTTGAGCACTGTTATCTACTATGAAAGACATAAAACTTTACTTAATCCCAAACAATTTTAGTTTAGTTATAGCTATCCCACAGAATAGCATACAAAAAAGTCAAGCTTAATAAAGACAAATTGTGGCTTTGGAAACAAATAAATTTGGGATTATGAGCCGACACGTTATTCAAGAACAATGAAAGTTTGTCTTAAGTTTCTTGTTAGTTTTGCTTAAGAACAGAGACTAAACACAAAACAATGTTACATGTAATAAATTAAAGTTTAATTCCAGAAGAGAAATTCGATTAGAATTGCAAGAAAACCTTTAGATTTTTCAGTTAACAAGTCCTGCTGACGTCCTTTGTTTCGACGTTGAAAGAAAAGCGATTTAAATCAATAAGAAAAAATGTCCAAAAAGATCGTGACGAAGGTTACCAAGAATTTTAAAGAAAATAACTCTGGAAATACTGGAAACGATTGGTTGGACCAAATGTTTATAAATAAGAAGAAAATAAAGCATTTTGAAGAGATCTATAGGGAATTTTTATCCGTCATTCCGGATTAAGGTTTTTCAATTTCCTGCAGTAGATGTAAAGCAGGTAAAAGAATTAGAATATTCATTCATACAGGATTTCGTTATTGTTACAAAAACAGTTTAGAATTTTCAGAATATTATTTACAAACATTAGCTCAAAAAATAACCCCTAAATTATACGTTTACTATTTTTTGCGTGAACTAAACAGAATAGTAAATCATTATTATATTACGACGAGAAGGAAATACACGGCCAAAATAACAGATCCCTGAAGATAAATGATCGTTCTTGATGTCGCAGATGCTCCACTACCCTCAACATCAACTTCATCAAGCCACGTGAATAAAATAAAAATCGAGATTCGAGGCTCAAGTTGTAGTAGCAATTTAAAATATTAATATCACAAATGTTAGCATTCTGATTGTTATTTACATATTTAAATAAATGATTTGATTCCAATATTTATTATTAACAAATATACAATATGAAACCTTTCGTATTTCATTTTAGCTTCACAATTGATCGTTTGAACCGGGAAATTTTAATAAAATTGCCTCTAGTCACACAACTTTAGAATTGCTAGGTGGAACAAAGGTACTCGTTTACGGTTTGATCGATCACACCTTTTCACTGCACAAAACGCATTAAATTCCAAAAATTAGATCTAAATTTACTTCTTTTCTACTACACCGCTTTTACATAAAAAGCAATTCCACGGAATTACTTTTAGGTCTCGACAAAATGGAGGATTATCCGTAACAAGCCAAATACCAGATTTATATGTTATTTGCATGGATAAGATTTGTTTTGCGTGTCCTTAATATCTCAGGAATTTCTAGGCATAGTCTTATAAGCAATTTTAAGATGAAAACTGATGGGCTGACCTGAATATTTACAAATTAAAAATGTTTCATCGTTTACGAATTATTATCGGCAACCTGGATTTAAAGTATTGTGTGATCAAATAAATTTTATATCAAGTTAATTTTTTAGATTTCTACATTACCTATTTAGATACTTTTTACTAGATTCTTACATGATTTATTAAATTCCATGACACATTGTAGTAGGTAATACTTTAGGAACTGATTCTTTAGAGAAAAATAAGGTCTTTTGCTGCTTTTGAGATACAGAGTGAGCAAACATTTACTGAATTTATTTTTTTTATTCATTTGGCAGTTTAGATATTAAATAGATTACATTTCCATAACACAATTAAATGGGCCAGTGGTACAAGGGCTCAAATGGTAAATACAAAACGAAAAGATCAAGTAATTTTTATTAAACCAAGTAGTTATTCTGATAAATACTAAATTAGAAAACAAAGCAGTTTCAATCCAGCCAAGTAATCCTTTTATGGAGTGTTTGCTTTTTAAGTAAAATTTTAATTTTTGCAGATGGGTCTTTGTATGATTTAATTCCTATTGTCAATATTTATTGAAAATGATACCAGATACGCCTGTTATGTGCAAACCAAAACCTCTTCCGTTCCTTATCTCTTAATCAAGTCAAGTCTCTAAAACGCAAGCATGACGATGTGTCAAATACTTCCTTTTCCAGAAATCTGCAGGTGGGAAAACTTTACCTACTTCTCTGTAGCAATGGACTTTTAAGTCTATATAGCACATTCTTATATATTACTAAAGCATACCTTTTTAAGGGAACATACTTGAATAGTTATAAATCAGCTGCTCCATTCTATTGTGTACAAGGTATCTAGCAAAATCTGCGTCCCAGCAGGCCATCGGTTTCAATGGTGAATATATGTCCTGCATAACATGTTAATGTTAATCACAATAAGCAATAATTTTTGATATCTGAGATTAACTAAGATTGACAATAGCAAATCGTGATTTTCATATACAATAATTGAAAATCAAAGTCGTCGAACTAGGCCCGAGGGATCAGAAGTCTAAACTCTGGGCCAAACCAGTTTGGCTGGTCTCAACCTTTTGCCAAATAAAAATAAAAACAAAAACGTAATATCGACATCAAATGCCATATCTGGCAACGCTAACTTCCACTGATAATCGAATTGGTTCTTGCTTCTATTTTCTATTCGAGTTGAGACTACCAAACAATTTTTTACCCAATTTTAAAGTCTTATAAGAAATACACTTTTATGTGATGTCATATAGGGGCCAAAATGTTCACAGACAGATATTGACCAAAATACAATAAAAAGAAAATGTATCTCCAGTATAAGTTTTTCGGCACTGCTTTTAATCAACTTATAGGTAGATAGTATTGGGGTTTATTTGCTTGACTAGCCCAAAGTTCAATTTTGGTAGTTATTGTAGAAAAGGACAATCATTCTTGTTCCGAATATGTCTTACCAATACCAAATATGTAAACCACTAGAGCATTATTCCTTATAAAAGATAACCCTAGGTATTCGAGATTTTATATATTCTGTCTAAGAAATCGTCTTGACAGCTGTCCAGTAACATACCATTGTTGTTAAACAAACATTTTGCCTTTATTCGGATAAATGGTTTTTGTCATAAAATCCAAGATGCAAGATAAATGCTACACATACCAAGTGTTTACCACATCATTGTCATTCTCTTCAATGGCCAACCTAATTCTCTAGAAGAAACTAGATATGTAAGGCCATTCTTTGAACCGGTGTCTATGATTTCAACAACGACGTACTACAAATGGCATTGAGTAACTGTTGTAGTTAGCTGCTGGCCATTATTATATTAACAATCAAAGCGTTGCTCTATGGTTTGGAAGCATCATGTAGTATAATCGCTTTTTTATTACTTTTCAGCTCATACCAATGGAAAAAAAAAGAAAGTCAGTGAGTTTCATTCCGCTACTTTGAGGCCTCAAATTTTTTTCTTTAGCTAAGAACGAAAAACTTAAAAAAATGGGATAAGCGATTATTAAATTCCACTCTCTTGCACATCTACTGTTTTGCCTTAACCAAAGTAAAGAGCAGATACCTAAGGATCTAGACTTTTACAGTATGATGTGGTATTACAAGCTTCATCAGTATCAAGATATGAGGAACTTGTCTTGTCAACTTCTTTACTTGGAGAATGTAAATCAGGTTGACCTTGTTGAATCAAACAGCTCGTCACAAAAATCCTTCAAATCTTAAATAGTTTGAGAATTTGAAACCAGAAACTTAGTGCAAAAACCTTGAGGCCCTTTGGGACTTGGAACCTCATAAGAATAAAGAAATCTAACAACAGCTTTTAAGGGCCCGAAATTTTGGTCAGGAGCTTATAAGCATTCCAAAGCTTTCAAAAATCCTCAAGCTATTGTTCATATTTATATATCTACGGTCATTTTATCTTGTTCAGCAGCTCTCTTCACACCTTTTTATCAAAAGCTTTTTGTTTCACTTCAGCATACTTACGGGAAAAAATTCTTTTCCAATCTTCTAGCAGATGGTCTTTTTTCTCCTTTCAGATTTGTTTAGAATTTAACATGTAGCTTGTCATATCGTCGTGGGATCTTAACACAAGCCCAGCCATTTACATTTAAGCTACTTACTTGTGGTTTCAATCGGTTTTCGGTTGGTAACAAGTCTAAATTCATTGTTTGATATTTTATCTGGCCAGCAGATATTCAATGTCTTCCTTAGAAATTTATTGATAGATTTTTAAATTTTCTGAACGTTTTTTTAATTTCTATTCCATTAGTTCCCATAAGGTAGACACTTTCCACTAAGGAATTTAGAGCTTTACAAGACTCATAGGATTTAACAGTTTTCAAGAGCCCAGAATGCTGGCCAAGAGCTCAAAACAATTCTCAAGCATTCAAAGATCCTCAAGTGAGCAAGATCTACGGATCACTAAGAACTTGAAAACTCTTCCACAAGAACTTGGTTGCCTGCATGGAATCAAGAGAAGCACGTCTTGTCAAAACGAGTTGACTAGCTGGTGAGATATTACGATTTTGACAAGAAATGTAATTAACAAGAGAAAGGTTATGAATTTTGACATAAGATTCTACGTCAAAGTATAGGCCTCTTTAACACTTGGACGTAATTTTTTGAAGGTTATTGGCCAGTAAGATATCTTCTACGGTATATTGATCTCCTCTATTTTGTAGCAAGTCGAAAGTTGGAAATTTGTGATCTTTCACACGCTACGATGGGTGAGCCAATGACAACACGCAAAACAGCTTTACGGCATGGGAAGTCTATTTGGAGTAAGAAATAAACTGTTTGTTGGTAGCTTCTTATTGTAAATTACTTTCGAGTTCTAGAAGCCAATGGCCGTAGATCCTATATGGACTTTAGAGATTTTAAGTTACGTCATTGACTTACAATTAGTGATGGTAATAGCAGTTTGTTAATTGAAGGATAACATTACTTTAGAAACAAACTTTACAGCTTTGACTTTCTTTAATTACTGCTCTTAAATGGAAAATTGCTAGTAAATATTGATGCTAATTAAAAAGTATCAATGAAAACATCATTTCTGTACTATAAATAACTTCTTAACTCTTGAAATGTTAGGAGTACCTTCGTGTAGTGTAGACTTTCATATTTGTGTAGTTTTCTAGCTGGTTATTCAATGCAAAGCGCATTCCCAACTAGTCGTTAGACTGTAAAGAGGGTTGGTATAGAAAGGAATTTTCAAATATCAAAGAAAAAGTTGTTTCGATAACACCACTTTTGATTTCAGCTCTCAAGTGGCTGGAGAGTAGATATAGCGGAAATATAAACCTTATCGAGAAGGTGAGAGTCACACTTAAAAGTAGAATTAGTGTCACTCCTATCAGATGTACCTAATATCATTTTCCGAGCAATTACTGAAAAAAGAAGTCCTGAAAATGGAGTGTAGAAAGATTACATTTATTAACTAGACAGTACAGTAATGCATAATAAACGACGTTATTGTTTCTAATCTAAATCCTTTTTGTTTCATGCCGTAACATAAAAAGTTAAAATAACGTAAATACTTGCGCACATCTATCTCGATGTTCTTGTTACAGCACACGTCAGTTGTGTACAGTTAGCATTAGCACCAAGATTCAGATTCACAATTATCTCATTGATTTACTGATTTATGTATCCATAAAATAAATGCCTTAGATTTATTTTTAATTAAATAATCAATTAAAGTTTTCCATTTTACAGTCCTGGTTATCGTGATCACAACGCCTACTGGATCGGAGCGTCAGATAAAACGCTCGAAGGTGACTTTCGTTGGGCAGACGGTCTTCCATTCTCCTACACAAGTAAGTTTTCTCTTTGTCTTCCAAATAATCGACGGAAAAAGAAAAAAAAGACATTAAGAATCCATTCACGATTGCTGTCAGATCAATTCATACAACAAAACCCCAAAAGTACCTCATAAATATTCATCAAACCTCATTCCAGCGCAGCTTTTGTCGGATTTCCATCAATCCCAAAAGCCCAAAAGTCTAATTATTTTGCTGTTTTATTTTTCAGATTGGTTTCCTGGATGGTCTCAGCATGGCAACTATAACAGACAACCAAACGATGACGGTCTCAGCGAACAGGACTGCGTAGAAGTCAGAAGGGTTTATTCTTTGCCTACGTCCCCTGCCAGGCTTGCCAATACGTTTATGTGGAACGATAGGGATTGTGCTACACCCAATTATTTTATTTGCGAAAGACTTCAAAGCGACGGTAAGACATTATTATTTAAAAATTTGAATATTGAATGGGAAAAATAAATATGAAGGAAAAACTGAAGTTTTATACAAACTTAATAGGAATTTAACAAATATTTACGTAAGTTTTCTTTAATATTTTACAAGTTAAAAAACTAATATGGGATTTAATATTATATCAAACTTTCGGTGGATTTTTTATTTGATAAACAGTTTTTCTTTCCATTGAAAGTAGGATACGATCTTACAAAGGATATTAAAAATTACAGGGTATAAAATATTTCATAACAGAGATAAAGATTCTACAAAGTTCTTTTGAGTTTCAAGATAAAAATCCTGAACTTTATTTTTCTTCCGTCATAACTTCTTAAAAGAACGTCTGAACACCTGTTGTTTTCCACCTTGGGATAAAAATCTTTGTATTCATATGCAGTATTTAAATGCAAATCAACCTTCGCGTTTATACATAAATGCAGGACCAAGGACGAGTATATTTTAAATGCCATATTTGCTTCTCGTATTATGGAAATGTTTCCCCCTTTTCATGCTAGTGAGACAGCTTTGACCTCATACATACGCATGCATACTACATACTACATAGCGCACACAAAAATACCACAAGCCCTTTAGAGGAAAAGATTCCTAAAATATGATCCTCGTAACAACGTTTTGTAATTTTATACAAAAGCTTACATTTAGCAAATGAGGCAAACAAGGCGAGACTTTATGCGGGTTTTGTTTGTTTTCGTTTTGTAAATTAATGTAAATTATTTCGTAAACCAACGATATGACTACGTATTTTCATGAATTTGGTTAACATTTTAATACAATATTCGATATTAGGTTTTTCTGTCAACTGGGGAACAACCCTTTAAATTTATAATAAGATTCATTTCCTCCAACTTTACTGATTATTGTTTGGTGAGTGGTGGGTTGAGAAAAGTCAAGTTTCCTTTATTTCAAAACATAAATATTTATACTCTGGCAATTGTTATTCGCCTGTTAGCTTTTCTTTGTAAATATAAACTTCGTTTTTAAAACGCAAATTGAATTGTCAGATTGTGACTTTGAATATAATAAAAACTCTCACAAATAAGTTTCTCATTAGGATTGATCTGATAGTGATAATCTGATACCTACCGATATCCCAAAATTTCAAATATAGCCGTTACTGATACCTGATAAAAAGTCCCTTTTATGTACGAATGACTAAGTCCTAGAATGTCAAAATCAGCTAAAGTCAGTATTTATTTTTCCTGAGCTCCAGAAGAATCGCGTCAAAAAATGTGCGGACCCTGATGATAAGCTTGCTCATAGATTGACAAATAATAGTTTAGGCACTTCAAATATAGTATTAGGTACCCTAATAGAATCTTGAAAGGTAAAGTGCAAAATATTCATGTTTAGATCGAAAACCTGTCAATAAGATAGATTAATGAAATATTTTTAATGAAAACTGTTAAACTCAGGCGTGGAAAAACTTGTCTCCGAAAACAAATTGGCTAGTATAAAGACAAGATTTACGGTGCAAACTAACTCTACAACACATATTTCTATTGTCCGTTTATAACCTAGCTTGTAAAAAATCAAAGAAAATGCTGGAAAATGACGAGAATACGACGAGAAAACAACTGGATATAATTTCCAAAGACGGGGGATTTTCTTTTCACAGATTTTTTTGTTTCCAAGCTTGGCAGCATTTGCAAACTTAATTTTGGTAATTTCGAACTTGCAAACTGACAATCTATTGCTATGATTAGCTTAACAGAAAGCGCACAGAAAGCACAACCTTTATGAATAGAGATGTATTTTGACTTGAGATTTAACAAAGAGTGCATTTTTGATGGTTTATAACGCGCAAGCTGTCAATCTATTGTTAATATTAACTCTATGACATAATTCTGGAAATTGTTTTCGAACTCCACAATTCGAAACCTTAGAGAGACGAAAATGAGAAATGCTAGAAATTTAGTTTTGACATACACGTCCGCTGAAGAAACAGAAGTTTATAAACTTTAATTTAAAAATCCCCAGGCGACCAATATCACATCCTTGCACATATGTTATGCCTAAGATAACACTTGGAAATAGCCCTCACCATAAGATAGCGCAAGATATCTTTCCAGTATGCTCCTTCTGACTACCCAACCGCATGCACAAAAAGTGGTTTTTGAGAGAAAGAGTATACTACATTTTGCCTTCTCTTTACGATAGTAAAGGTTTCGAGTCAACAGCACATATCATTCTGGCACGAATGACGAAAAACCAAAACTAACGAATTCACAAAAAACTTCATAATTTCGTATCTCCAAAGAGCATTAGGGCATTTTAACCAAATTTGGAGTAAAAGTACACAAAGGCTTAGATGAGCTACATACCGAATCTTGCCCTAAGACAGATTTTAGAGTTTATTTATCTCACTACAGAAAATTAGATCAGGAGGTATCAATTCCACGCCGTATTTGCACCGTTTTTGGTTTTTTGCATTTTCCACCTAGGAGATGACCTCGTAGGAAAAACGTATATCATACCTTTTCTGTCTCTCATTCTAAGGCTTATCTAACCGTATCAGCTCCATTTGCACAGGCTTTTCAAAGATCCGAAAAAGACAATTACATTTTCTTTCTTCTAATGGATCCCAAAAACGGGCGTGCGCCACTGGCGTTTACTTAGACTTGTTGTCTCGCTTGTGCCATTTATTCTAAAAAAGAATTTAACTTAATCGGACCAAGCTAGAAATTTTTTAAGTAGACAAAAGTACGAAGTTAGTAACCGAGTAAGTAAGAAACACAGATTTCGAATATTATGTTGATCAAAGCATCTGGACGGTTTTGGTTTGCAAACAGCCGTAACAGTTTTTTGAAAAAATTAGGAACATCTTGGTTTATAATCCGAGATTCGTTTCCACTCACAAATCTACGTGGAACAGCAAAAACCAGACACCCGTACCACTTATAGTTTCCGAACTAAGAACTCTCCTGTATTTGACACAGCGACTGACCCATAGAAAGACATCATCCGGAGTACCGAGCAACGTTTCGATATCTTCAAAAAACCTTTACCTCGACCGCCCTCCACGAATGCCCACGAGCCTGAACTCAAAAGTGTTTAGGGCAAGACACTCCTTGGAGGCTTTACATCGGAATGCCTCTGATCCCAAATTGTTAGGCCTGCGCATAGGGCCCTAACCGCTTTTGTCTATTTTTGTCGCTAGGTGTCACCGTGTTTGCTCCTCGCGCACAGAGCAGTTAGAAAACCTTCACCTACCATCCAGCTTTGGTCAAAATAGACACACCCGTTCTCGAGTTATTCCGATCTTTTGTTTATAGAAAATGAAAAATTTTCAACTTTGACCTTCCTTGTCCCCTTCCTATTTGACTTTAAAGGAAAAGACGCTAAACGACGGCTCGCCTAAACAATGGCCGTAGATTATTTTATTCTTATGGTGAGTAAATGATGAGTAAAACTTAAAATTCCCAACAATCTTAGGTGAATAGAAACGGAAAACTCTGGAAATACACTTGAACTGGAAACTTGACAAAAAGTTTAGTTTTGATATTTTAAAACGTGCCAAGTGACAATCCATTATTATTACTAACTCAATGTCATAATTCTAGGAATTTAATTTCAAGCTTCCCAACATTTCTAACGCGAAATCTTAGCTAAATAAAAACAGAAAATACTGAAAAGTTAGTTTCAACACACATGAGCACAAAAAAACGCAAGTTTACGAAAAGAAATACACCCTAACTGAAAACTTGACCAAGAGTTTAGTTTTGATGGTTTATAACGTGCAAACTGGCAATCTTTTGTTATTATCAACTCAACGTTATAATTTTAGGAATTGGTTTTTAATCTTCACAGCATTTCTAACGCGAGATTTTAGCTAAACAGATCCTCTACGTACATCAACTATATTGTTTTTCTACTTCAGTTGCCTAGTTCGGGCCTTCGCGCTTTTTCACACAGAAGAAAATGATGGACATGGAAATTTTCTATAAAAGAGACGGGTTCAGAGACCTTTAGTATGACAACTGGAGCTCTACTGTGGCAACTCTGCGACTGGCCACGTTGTTCTATGGTGCTCCTCTTCTTTTAACCCCCTTGGAGAAGAAAAAGGTTGACCCCTCTGTTTGAAAACGTTGCTCTGCTCTCCATTAAATTTTCTAAAAAGGCTATCTACGGTAGCCCAAAGTCCGCCTCAGTCCATCAACCTCCTAAAAGCTAAATACTAATGTGGATCAAAAGCTTCGCCTGTTCACGGTCCACATGCGAAGGCTCAAGCTTGGATTTTTCCATTAAATTTCTTAAGGGGCCTAAATGCAATCATGGAAAGAAACCTAAATAGTATTGCACTCAGACTGATGGAAAGAAGTAAGACAATCTCGCTTTAAATTAAGTTAAGTTATTCCAATCTCTGAAAAATACACTTGGTGCTAAAATTCTACTGTCTATGAGCGAACGTATAAACTAAGCCAGATTGTTCTAGTTTTTCTTTTCAACATTACTTGTAATGGTCAAATCCATTTCAATTTTCTCAAAAAAAGTCTAATTCCTGATGAGTTCCGTGTTATGTTAGTCTGTTCCAAGTTCGCTATTCTTCCTTTTCTTTTAACCATTTAGAAGCGGAAACGGTCGTAGCCGGCGTGACGCCCCGATTGTAGTTTCCTTTGTTTGAAAAGGAATCGAGCTTTGCTCTTCCTTAACCTTTTCAAAAAGTTGATTACGGATACGAATCGGGATAGGGCCTCCTGCGGTTGTCCAAGATCTGGGTTTGCCCTCTATCAGTCTTCTGAGACAGCTCAATAGTATAAAGAGGGGTTGGGCTTCTTCCTCAGTAACGTTTTTAAAAGGGCTAAATATGAACATGGAAAAAACATAAACAGTATTACATTCAAAAGGTAGAAGGAAAAAAGAAAGTCTCCCTTTAAATTGAGTTAGTGTAATCTCTTTGAGGAATACATGCCGGAATTGCTAATACAGTCAGATTTGTTACTAAGATTCTAATCTATATTGTTTTTGTTTTTCTTTTCAACAATAACGTATGTACAAAAGTTTCCGGACAAACTATGTATTTTCTTATATAACTGCATTCTTGAATTATATTTTCAGTTAACTATTAATTAAGCACATCACTATATTACTTTCCAGTTTTAGCTTTGGCAATAGTGATATATAAACTAGCGTTAAGAAAGAGCATTTATGCGTTAGTGGGCAAAAGGCCAAAAACCAGATTGTGAGAATCTTTAGGGATGAGAATATTTCCAGGACAGTCATTTATCAAATTATACGTGAATGTGAAGAAAGTATACCTTGCTAAAATCGCTACCTCACAAAATTATCTAAACCAACAGCGCAGAGATAGAATGCAGGCAAGAAATAGATAATCTGTATGTCTACACAAAGACTATCCGGCGATGCAACGCTTCTGATGTGACTGTCGCTCGAAATGTTTTTCGAATTTAGTAGATTTTATAAATATTCAGCATGTTAAAGACAACTGTTCTGGCCGGTTCTTTGTTCGTGCCATTATACTCGCACAACATGGTGATGGCTGGAAAGGCACGACATACCTTTTGTTCCAAAAACCGATAATCCACCTAATGTTCCACAGGCAGCTCCGATTAAAGTTTTTTGGATTTTGTTAAGCAGAATGGTCTACAACAATAGGTGGAAAGCCCAAAATGGGAATCAACTGCAGAAAAGAATATTTCAGAAAATAAGAGAAATTGGTGTATAAACTGTCCATGCTGCCCAATAAGAGACGTTAGGAAGTAATTCCGTATAATAAAAGAATGAGGACATTTATTTGTTGTTTACTTTGTTTATTACTGAATCAAAACAATGTATTGTAAGACGTTCAGTTAAAGAAAATTTAGACATGGCTTTTTAAGCTGTCAGGAAACTTTTGTTACATACGTTATATGTATTGGTTCAATCCATTCCAATGTCTGAAAACAATTTCACGGTCAGTCCAATTCCTTCTGTAGGTTTGCTTGAAATCCGTTTTTCCATATTTTCTGAGAGACCTTAAATAGTTTAGGTAATTGGGTTATAAACGAAATTGCAAATTGCAAATTGCAAATTAATTTCTCGAGATCTCTAAGTGCCTACCGTGGTATAATTAAATGGAAAATATTTTTTCGGTTATACAGATGTGTACTTTGTGGATTAGTCTTAACGAATAAATAATAATCTTTAACTGTACTACTGCCTTGTTATATTACAAAGTGATCGAGAAACAGATTTTTCATTTTTATTTTGGGATACTACCCGATTTAAGTGAGCACAAAGTCAACTTTCATTGAATACTACAAATGACCTATCACTTATAAATCTTATTTAGTTGAGAAATAACACAATAATAAGAAATAAACACAAATAATGTAGACAGATACAATATTTCTAGTAAAGAGTGAGAAAGATATCTCCTAACATTTATTTTGATTTAGTTATATTCAGATTTAGTACATTTTTGTTTATCATTTCAGAGCCCCTAGAAGACAATTGGCCGCCTGACTGCAATAGATCAGTAATACTTTCTCGACAGCAACCTCGTACTTCTGTGGCTAGTCCAAGTTTTCCACGGCCTTATCCAGACAATGTTTTATGTGAGACTGACGTTTCAGCACCAGCTGGTTACCGTCTAGTATTGGATTTTGAGGAATTAGTGCTCGAAAGTGAACCGACGTAAGTAATAATCTTCTTCCACTCCTGTTGTTAATAAAATTAAACTTTTAATTAAAAAAAGATTGAAAGTGAAAAGTAATAAATTTGGGGGGTAGATAAAATTTAGTGTTTATTAAAACTTTTAATTAACAAATTAATTATTCTCAGTGACTCTCTGCAAATCCAATAAATATTATCAGTAGCAAATATTCATGTATAGATATTTAGAATAAATTCAATTTTACATAATGTAAGTGGACTACTTGTTTTAGATTCACGTAGATGTAACACCTCTCACAGCTTTTAGTCTCACCAGGAAAAAGTAAAGGTTGCTGATTTTTTATCTTAGGTGGGCAACATAAACATAACTGTTATTCAATTGTCATAAATTTATTTAAAAGACATAATTATGAATTAAAATCGTACTTTCTATAATTTTTGATGATTTCACAATAAAAAAGTGATAAATAAAGATAAACAGTAAAGGTTATAAATAAAACTTGATTCCATTTTCTCGATGCAATATAAGCAGTAGCTATGTTTTTCTTTTAAAGGATAACTTAATGTGACTAAGCAATATATAAAGTCCAAAAATAGCGATCTGTAAAAGATACAAGATGTCAGCAACAATATTTTGATTTTTGTATCACCACTGAAGTGTTCCCAATGGAAGGGCCAAACCTAGCAATAAAAAAACTTGAACAGTTTATACTTACTATAAGTGATGAGTTGATACAACCCCACCACACAAATATTTTTCCTAAATAAGGTACCAGCACGCGTACTTTACCAACAATATTTTTTCTTGTGATCCATAATTGTCCCTTGGGATAGAAATCTCTGTCATTGCGAATGTTATTATCCCCCTTAGTTAAAAAGTAAGTGGTAGAACTATTTCTTCTAAAACAAATAATGCAAAATAAATCAAAATTCAATTTTTAGTTTTTATTTTTGTTTACTTTTTGTGAAGTCGTATAACTCGATGCACAATTGCATAATCTTGACCTTTAAGTTCAAATGCAACAATATCACCAACATTTATAGGTTCTTTCGGATAGTTTGTTAAAAATATAATATCTCCTGGTTGAAATGCTGGTTTCATGCTACCACTAGGAATTATTGCCATCATATATTGAAGGTGAGTGATTACAGTCATTCCTTGCTTAATCATTAAAGGAGTTAAAATAATCAAGAAAGTACTAAAAACAAGCTTTGAAAGCTAAAAATTTGCAATATTAAATATTGTACCTATTTGTTAAATGTTTTAATTATTTAAAAACAGTACGCACATTTTTTCTATTTCTAGGTTCAAACACACTGGATAATTCCTCATAAGCCATTTTCAAATTTAGAGTGAAAAGTATTTTCTTCTAAATAAACTTTTATGTACTAAATTTTTAACGATTTTAAAATTGATCACAGGAATAAAACGAAATTAAAATTGTCAACACTATAGTACGATAGCAGTACACGTGTTTAACATTTCTTTCAACTAAAATTTTGTTTTAGTTGAAAGTAACTCTTGTAGATAACTACGAACAAATGTACAATGTGAGTATATACGAGGCTTTGTCAAAAAATATTTTTTACTTTTATTTATTTAGGTAACTTTGCAATACATTATTGCAAAGTATTTGTTTGCCCAGAAAAATGATTCAATAGCATACTTAGATTTTTAGACTCACTCCTAAGGTAGTTGACTTCTTCCACAACGTCACAACCTTGAGAGATGTGCCATAAAAACAAATTCCTTTAATTCTCATGGAACGCTTTCTCGGGTAAACGAGACCAGATGAGTCTGGATTAGCAGACAATCTTTACTGTTGCACAATCTTTTCACAAGTCTTCTGATAGAGTGTTGCCAAACCTACCCGACTCAACTTCTCATCCCATTTCTTCCTATTTTGAGCTATTTAGCTTGCTTGATTCCATACTATACATTTTCGTGTTGCTGCGTTCTTGATGAACGGCTGCTATCTCCAGAAAACCTTTTTCTAGTCACCCTGGGGATGAGACAAAGTCCAGCACTCAGTCACTTACGTCAGAAACTTTTTCCAACTTCAGATATCCACATGCACATCATAACGGAAATCACCTACAAAGTCCTTAATCATGACCCTATCTCAAACTCTGGTGATGTGCGACGGTGGAATGGAAGAAGCTTTTAGTCTTCCAAGAACAGTTAGACAAGCTCAAACAGGAAGTTTTAGTACTTCTCTCGCTTCTCGATCTCTTTTGATGTGATATTAGGTTATGCCGAACAGAACAGCTCGATAATATACAGATGTTTAGTCTCGATATCCAGCAGAACTATATTTAACTTGTGGCCTTTAACTATCTCGTGGCTAAAAGAGCATAATTCCAGTGTATTTGGGATTCTGTACCATGGACTCTATTTTATGTTGTGTCAATGTCGTAAGTCTAAAGTAGAATAGACTACTCTCAAAGTTGCATTATGTCGATGGATGTACAATGACACTGCGCACGAGAGACAAACTGACATTATGTACATCAGTGTTTCGGGATGGGTCTTACACTTTTTGCAGGAAGTAGAAATGTGCTGCAAGATAAATTAAGGACACTATCTTGATACGCCAGCACAGATTTCTTAGTTTCAGACTTCAGGTCAGCTCATTTCAGGAAGGCAAAAGATTGCAATTCCCATATATGTTCTCGCATTAGATAGTTTTCTTCCATCTTCCTAACACTCAATCCACATGCTCCTCGACGTTGGGAGCGTCGTTAGCGAGGCAGTGATCTGATGAAAAGTTTTCAAGTTCGAGTTTTTATGCAACTCAGCGAGCAGCTTGATAAAGAAATGCCTCGAACGCATGGTCTCATAAAGCTTGAAGCTTTTTAGCACGCGGTGAGTTGTATCCAAGACAATGAGGTCGTACAAACACTCCATGCTTAATACTCCCCTACATCCTTGGTGACGTGAGAGATAAATCCGATGAACAGAGGATTTTGGGTGTAAACTACGGTTTATGTTAATAATCTTCTTGGTCTCTCGATCAAATGCTTGTAATTCTCTAACATTCCATTTAAGAATGCCAAAGGTGTACATGAGAATTAAGGCAGCAAGCATATTCATGACAGCAACTTTATTCATTTCTTAACGATGGAGGCATCCTGCGTGCTACTCTGCTGAAACTTGTAAGAGTATCCGATATCTGAATGTTTAACCCCTTACTTGATTATTGTTCTGGTGTATTTATTTATCTAAGATCAAACTCATTCCATTGCAGTACTGCACCACTTTTTATTAAATTAAGCAAAGCTGACAAGTCTCAGTTACAGAAATTATTATCAGTGTGCATAACATAAGTAAAATTTCTAGCTATTAATTCCTTGGTTTTTTTCTTTTGTTTTATCTTGTTATCTTGTTTCAAAAATTAGAAGTGTCCATAACTCATAACTTTCTTACTATGTTACTTCCGTTGTAACTGTTTTAAAAACTTCTCGTTTTCCTTTAATCATGTTGAATAGCCTCTGAACCTTCCCTAACTTTTCTTAGTTGTTCCTAGATAGTTAAAAACAGCTGGTGTTAGAAACCACAGTGATAATAAAAAAGCTCTGCTCTGAAGGCTACTCCGCTCGACGTGACTTGAATATGCCTGCGTTGCAACATATCGGCGATTCACTTAAATTCTACAGGTAGTAGCATGAATTCCTTAAACACTTTTGTCTTCTACGGTAACTCTGAGTGAAAGGACAAATTAATAAATCTCACGGAATGCTCAAAGACAGCATCGACTTTAAAAGTACAAACTATTTTGTACAATTCAAATACAAATGAATGTTTGCCCTTTGGCAATTAGCTTGCCCATTGCAAAAGTTTATAATTAAAAAAGCCACGTTGTAAAGACATACCACAGATTAAATAAGAGTCAGAAGTTTCACTTCGACAGGTTTGTGGATTCTATTGCTTTCTCTTTCCAAGCAACTCTCATAGCTTGCTATTATGACATGTACTGCGCAAGCAGCATAGCGTGGTATGCACTAGGCGTGGGAAACTCTCCGAGCTGCTAATGTAAATGCGCACAGACAAACAATGGGAACATTGGTGATATAGGGAATGAGATATCTGACTCTTATTTAATCTGTGGACATACAATGTAATTAATGATAATTACATTAAAGGTGTTCGAAACAATCTCACTGAATCTAATGTTCTTGACACTTTTAAAAATTACATTATTTTGTGTAAATATTTGATCTAATCAATAAGAATGAGTGCAAAAAGACTAAATGGCGATTCCCTTGATTTAGTCTACAATGCTTTTAGAAGCTTGGTAATTTACAGTGAACACGGAGTTGCAGTCAAACCACAACACCTTGCCCAATGGTAGCCAAACTTGCACTAATAATAAAGAAACAAACTTCAAATCAAGTTCATTAAAATTGCTTTGGCTGTATCCACACCAGATTGATCCCGAAGACCTCTTTATCAAAGTGCGAGAGTCGTTCAGATATAAACAGGAATCTTGTCCTTTTTTCCGCTGTAAAGAAGTTTGTGACGCCATGCACCTATCCAGACAGGCTTAAACTTGCAAACGGTATCGACTTGCGTTTTTACTACCTCATCGGTCAGTCATTGTTAAGAAGTGTGCACAAAAAGTTGCACAACGAATCATGAGATTTCTCGCAAACGAAAGGGTCAGATCTTCTAAAATTTGGATTATTAGACTTCAAGAACACAATAAAAATATTTCCAAACAGGAAGCAAAATTGTTCTCAACTTATAGTAGGATTATATATCTGTGGGAAGACATAATATGCATTTTTGGGATGGGATTTCAAGAACAGTTTGGGAACGAATGTTGGTCACGGACAAAAGTGTGCAATTGAGCAAAATCACTTCAAGAAGAAAAACGGTATGTGGGAATGAATCTCACATTTGGCGACCAAGAACTTCTGTTAACCCTGACAACATTTCAAAAAATGATTAAATTGCTTGGATAACTATTGTTCAATCATCATAAAAGTGAAGAACAAACCCAACAATCTGCTCTAAACGAAATGTAGGTCAAGTTTCAGTTTGTTTTCCTTTAAGTAGGACGTTTTGCCTCAACTACCATGCAGCCCTTACTTGGATTCGTTCGATTACCACGTATCGGAAAGAATGGAAGAATTGTTAGGAGGCAAGAAATTTCATAATTATAACGAGACAATCGAAGATGTGAACAGCTGGTTTGACAAGCAACGGAGAAACTTCTTTGAGATTGAAATTAAGAAGCTTCTGGAACGATGGAAATGGAGATGGAAAAAAGAAGAATGTGGAAAAAACAAAAACTATGGTGAAGAAGAAAGGAAAACACATAGTATACATGTAAAAGGAAGAAAACTGGGACAAGTAGAAGGTACAAATATCTGGGAATCATAGTTAATCAAAAAGCCAAATAAAAGATTAAATTAACGAAAGAATCGGAGCAGCCGGAAGACTCCTCAGAGCAATGAAGACAAAATTTTTGACAAAGGGAGATACCGGAGAAGATTAAAACAGAAATATTATATAAGAAAGTAGTAATACCACTTATAACATACGGAAGTAAAAGTTGGACATTAAATAATAGAACAAGAAGTAAGTTAAATGCAGCTGAAATGAGATATTTAACGATAAATCTAGAAGAGATAAAATACGAAACAGTGTAATTAGAAACCAATTGAATATAACGCCAATAGAAGAGAAAATTGAAGAAAGACAACTAGGGTGGTTTGGGCACATAATAAGAATGCAAGAGAACGTTAGGAGAATAGGAAGAAACATGGGAGGAAGGAATTAAGAAGTGTCCAGAAAAAAAGAAAGTAAAATGGGAATAAGTGCAAAAAAGGCAAGAGATAAGAAACCAGAAGTGAACTCAACGCGAAAATGGTCTTCCGCCGAAAAGCAGATAGGGCCAACGATTAAGTAAGTTCTAGAACTATGGAAGAAGTGCATTGCAGTTGGCGGGGGTCTATGCTCCAAATTAAAGTTTATAGGACCAAATTCTCGTTTTTGTAATAAAATGTCTACGCGTAAACCAAGATCACTTCCATGTTTACAAGCTGCAGGTAGCAGTTGACTTACTTGGTACCACCTTTTTAACTTTATCTTAACTTATTACCTAGATGTAAGATAAAGATTAATAATAATAACTCTGAATTACGACCAAAGCAACTCAATTTATTTTGAGTAAGACAGGTAATAGAAGAACACAGACGTACGTTCTGCAAATAAGTTAAAACTCCGTGCCCACGAGAAATTAACGACCACGATTTAAAGATTCTAGAAAGACAACAAGTAATAATGTTAGTCAGATTCATACAATAAAGACAATTTAATCTTTAAACCAAGAACACCACGAGATTGCCCCTTAAGCATGCTACACGCACATGGCATTATTAGACAAAGACTAGACTAGATTCTAACTAACAATTCTCTCATTAAACACTTCTTGGAGTTTTTAACGGTCCACAATTCCGACCTCATGTAGAGTTTGCAAGCGTAAACTTTACCAGCAAGATTGCAGAACCTTGGATAGAAATATGTTTGGGCACCGATCCAAACTGCAATTTGGACTGTAGGATAGCTGACAAGTTAATGTGTTGTGAAGAACCAAGGAACATTAATAATTTGATGTAAACAGAGAAAAGAACTTCACGCCTTTGTTCTGCTACATTACAGTTCGTCATACAACTTCAAATCTTGATTTCTGTTTACTTGAACCTTGACAAATAACAAATTCATACGTCGTTCATTTATTAAGTAAGATAATAATTTAGATATATGTTAAGTTTCTCAAGATACAACGCAGGCTGGTTCTCATTTTTATGTGAGTTTTTTTTATTTCTATTTCAATTGTTACCAACAAAAGGCCACCAGATAAGTCTAAGACGGTGTAATTCAAATCTAGTTTTTTTAATTAAATTAATTATCGTTAGAATTTTTAAATTTTATGTGATTATGCATTTTAATTCTTATTTGACACTTATGGGTAGTCATCAAAAGAAGAAAATAATAACAACGAGTAAAAATAATAATTTCTAATGGCGTTCCTTTTGGAAAGATACAGATTTATAACGATTTTAATTAGTAGACTGAGAGTTTTGTTATTTCACTCTGCTGCAACGCAACATCTAGAGCTTTTAATTAATTATTCCAGTGTAACGGCAGTTTTAATGAAAGTGTAATAGCAGTTTTGTTGTAATTGAATGGTCATAAATTTTATAAAAAACCATTCTCGTTACCGTTAGGGAGGAAAAGTGCAAAGATATTTGCACGCCTCTTCACTTAATGGCAGCGGTTTCTCCTCCTCTACAAATAGATCACTTTTAAAACGTTAGGGTGAAACTTTTAATTCTCCGCTAAAATTACTTTTTAGGAAGTTTCTGTTCATTAGGGAATTTCTGTTGTATTAACGGAAATGTTTATTAAATAATTTAAGGCTTAACAGCGCAAATGTCACAAAGTGTAATTTCAAGACATTAAAATGATGTGGTAGGCAGGTGCAAGCGAGCAAAGTTTCCGGTAGTTGCACGTAAATTTTAATGTTCATATGCTAAACAACCACCTAAAAGGGCACATTTAGAGCTTTCTCACATGAAGAATTCTAGCAGGAAGCATAAGCCACTATTTTCAAATGCTGCGAAATGGGTCACTTACATTTATATCACAAGCATAGAATTTCCATCGATAATAGTATTCATGTCTCTATAGAAAAATCCAATGTAAATTCGACGTCGAACAAGAGTTCTTTTTATGTTTGATACTTTTTTTATTCTTTTGCGCTGAATATTTATGCAATTAAATTTTATGCTACGCTAGATGATACAGAATAAAAAAGAAATATAGATTCTCATTCTATTTTTAGAGGTAAATTTTAGTGATTTACATAGATGAGGTCAAGCATGATTATCTAAAAGGATTGGTTGATGGATTTTCAAATAACGGATATCGCAAACTCATATTGGTGATATATGTGACGTCAAATAATTCATGTTCGGAAAATTAAATAAGTAGAATGTGTGTTGGGTTGCTATAAATTTCACTTAGTGCTAGTAGATTTTAGGGTTTTACTGGAAATATAGATTTAATTGCTTGAGAAGATAACACGAGATTGCTGATTTAATTAAATTTAATTAAATACGTACTTTCTTTTAAAAACTGCTTGCAATTAAATTTTATGGAAAGGATTTTAGACAAAAAATATAATTTAAGCAATTTTTACTTCTAGAAACAAACAAGCTAGACATACTGAGCAAATAACAGAACAAAAAATCAGTTCACGTTTGCGGTTTGCTATGTGAAATGTTCAAGGGATAAAAGCGAAATAAAAGTTTCCAAATATTTAAATGAGATAGGTGAATGTGGTGTAAAAACACCTACAGAATAATAATACTGAGGAGAATACAAAATGAGGTGTAAGTATAGGAAATGTACAATTTCTTTTTAGTGTTGTATCTTAACATCAGAAGGCCAATTCCTATAATATTCCAAATAAAAGATTAGCACTTACACACCCTACGTTTAATTTAATAGTCATCTATGATTTAATTTATTATATTTATCAGGTACCTGAAACAAACTCGATAACGGAACAAACTTCTGGAACGTCCTGTCATATAATATAGGGTGTTCCACTTGAAATAAACTTTTTAAACCATATATTGCTTCAAGCTTATTTGTAGTAAATACTATCTTATTATTAGCTTACAAATCAATTTAGTCGTACAAAACGGTTTAAATCTGTCAAAGAAACTGAGACCATGGCCAGAGTGGATTCATAAATGAAAAACAGAGTTATAAACTTAGGAAAATGCTGAAAAGCCACATTTTAACATTTGTGCATGCCAGATAAATACAAATGTATCAATTAGATGTAACAAGCTAAAAATTTATTATATGGAACAACATAATATTAATACATATTACTTACCTTGCTTACCTAGATACACAGGTAAAATAATAAACAACAAGTCTAGTCCAATTCTACTTATTAAATTAAAAAAGAACAACAAATATACCGAATTCAGTTGAACGCCAGTGATTTATTGATCTCGAAAGAAAACACAAGCCCGAGGTAGACTTAATAATACACAAAAAAACTCAAAGTAATAGAAGACCAATCAATACGTTTTATTACAATTCAAAAAAAAATTATATAAACAATTAAATCAAACTCCAAGTTCTCACTTTTTTTTATTTAAGTTCAACATCACAATGAATTTCGTATTTTTCAATTCAAAATACGAAAGTAATTTAACCTGTAAAAATTGATTTAAAAGGGTGATTGATGATTTTCGATCTTTATTTTACTTTTTTAATTTGAATTAGGAATTTTAAAAAATTGTCGAACAAATATAAGATTTTTATGCAAGAAAACAACAAAAATCCAAAAATGTTGAAATACGGGTGTAGTTCAAAATTACTCCGCAAGGAGTACGAAAAATCCAGAAGGTTTATTTTTTTACAAAGGATAATTTAAATCTAAAAATGCACAATTCCTAATTCAATTCAATTCAACAATAATTCACGAAAATCAAATTAATAAAGTCAAAGATACGAACTTACATTGTTTTTGTTGTTCCCATACCGGCCTAATTTAATTAATTTTTGGCGGGACTTTTAAAAAAGTTTAAGCCATTATATTATAAAAAATAACGAATCGTTACATAGAACAATCGAAAATTCACGCTGTTCTGGCATTTAACTTACGCCCGTTAAGATTTGATTACTTGGAAAAACGTTAAGATTGTAAGTGGATGCTTTGATTACGCCAGTTGTTTCAAAAAAATATTTGAAAATTTTTTTCGGATTTATGCTGCAAATAACTGAGGATACTTTTTTATGTGGGATACAACAAACCTTAATTCAATTCTATGACATGTAAGCATTAGGGTGGCAATATTTTTCCGACTTTTTTTTCTTTTAAAACTCACACGAAAAAATGTTAATTTGATGCATTTTAAGAGTCCTCTCCAAGTTTTGTTTTTTAAAATCAATC
>VTPC01000934.1:142528-161537 GCA_011009095.1 Ignelater luminosus
TACTGCTCTCCCTCTTCTCTGTGCCGATACTATATTTGGCTTCTGCCTTTAAATCTTACTTATTTGTAGACCAAAAGTTATCTTAAACAATATTTGTTATTTGAATAACTCCCAGAGCATTCCCGCCAAGCAATAATGACAGTTTTTCGTAAATTGTAATTAAGCCAGATATATTTTTTCTCTCCAGTGTGTTGATACCATATTTGCCTTCTATCTTTAAATCCTGAACAAACAACATTTCCTTGTACCACATACAGCTTGTTTGCTGCCGATACCATATTAAGCTTCTACTTTTAGGTCCATTGCAAACATCATAGAAAAGGTTCAAGAAGTGTCATTCTCCATGACATAAATGATTTAAATAAGTATAAAGAATTAACCCTCTAGCTACATTAAGATATAATCCAATAATTGAATTTCAATAATATACAAAACAAAAAATCTTTAACCCAATGTTAGTACGTTTCGCAACAGCTAAAAACAACTAAACATCACTACTCGCTAGCTTTTAATCCACCAACTGGATCACTTTGTACTTGTTTGGACAAGTTGCCAACAAGCCAAACTCATTTAACTTTTTATCATAAATTTTACCAGACGAACTCAAAAATCTACATGAGCCGGTGCGTTTTTTCTTCTAATCAGTATGTAGGAATGAAAAAATTTATACCATCAAAACAAAAACAGAAATTTCAAAAAACTTTTTTTTGCGGAAATTTTAAAAAATTCAGAGATTTGAATTTTAAGTAAATTGGTCTATGAAATAAAGCAAGATATAAAAACAACTACAGGCTGTGCTACATACTTCATAAAATTGTGGAACATCATATACCTATGTCGTTTTAAAAGATAAAGAATAATTTATTTGTTTTCAAGATTTTTGGCATCACTAATTTGTACAGGCAAAGTTGTGCAGTTTCCAAATGCATCTAACCAATAAATATTTCAAAATTGATAGCTTTCTCCATGCACTTCCGAACAAAACTAACACCACCACTAATAAAATCCGGGGAGTCAGTAAATCACTGAATTTTTTATTCATGGCTCCGTTAAAATAAATGATACTCGAACTCAATTTGTCCTATATACCCACACAAATTCTTAATGTAAAAGTTTTTGTAGACGGTCCGAAAACCTTGAACTTCTGGATAAAAAGAATTTAGAATTATTAATTCTGCGATGAAAAGATTGCTAATTCAACTAAAAAGCACATCATTTATAATGGCTAAAAGTGGAATCTTGTTAATGAGCGAAAATTAATTTTAAAAATTATAAGTTAGCTCGACAAAATAACCTATTATGTCATGAAATTGTCAAGTAATTCAAATTAAAAAATATTAAAAACTTTTTTGATGAAACACTTTACAATAATAATCTTGAGAGGGAATGTTTTATGGTTTTTCCTGCTAATTGAATTTAACGATTTGCCTCTACTGAAAAAAAGAATTCTATCTATAAAAAATCTGGGAAAAAAACTTAGGTTTCTAGAAGCAATTTCTTGACCTATAGTCTGTATATGTAACGAGCTATGGCTTTCAGAATCATTTAATTAATTTGAAGGACAATTCGCATGCCATTAGTCAATTTTGACATCGACTACAATTTTGCGTTAATATCATTGAGTTAATTGGTTTGAATGAACTAGTTTACAAAACCTTTTTAGAAAATGAACTACCAGCACTTCTAGAAGATGGTTCATGCATGATGGAGCTTCAGCTTGTTTTAATCTCATAACTAGATAATTTCTGGATAGTACTTACTATGAACGTTTAATTAGCCAGTAAGATCCCCTGGTCTCAATCCGCTTGACTATATATTACTTACGAAGACATCTAAAAGTTGAGAACGTATTGAATCAAACTTCTAAAGTATTAAATACGAGGTAGAAGTCCTCGAACATACACGAGAATTAATAAGATTGATGCTGTAAGGCACGTAACGCTGAACATTTAATTTGATTGTTTTTGTGTAAAATAAGGAATGATAAATATCTTAACACAGATATATCTCAAAACGAACTGGTTTGAGGACATTAGTATTAATGTCTTTCAGGAAGCTGCATGGGATAATACCAAAGAGACAATTCACGTAATAGTCGGTAAAAAAGGAAACTAAAGAAAAGATCACAACAGACTCGTGATCCTGCTGATACAGCTTTCCCAAGTAATAAAACACAGTTACTCAAGAGAAATTCAAAACTGGAAAGAAGAATTTATTACTAGATGTCTTATTAATTATTAAGAACCAGGTTGGCAATTGGGCCAGAGATAACAAGCAGAAAACCTATATTGATTTTGCTGAACATTTTAAAGTCAACGAAATTGGTAATGGTCCTGATCCTTGGTGCCAAATTAAAATAATCCTGACTACAACAAATTAAGAACAATATTAACCCAAGAAAAGCACCTGGTTATGACTTCATCTTCGGCGAAATACTTAAGAAACTGCCGAGAAACATATTCCTGCTGCATGGAAGCGGCCGAGCGAGATTATATCCTATGGATTGATTTGAAAAACTATCTGAGAAGGTTGGAACGGATAGCTGAGTGCAAAGATTTGATCCCAAATCACCAGTTTGAATTCAGAAATAAATACACCACAATCGACCAAATACACAGAATTACCTCGATCATTAGAAAAGCATTAAAAGAAAAAAAGTCTGTTCTGCATTCTTCCTTGCTCAGGTTTTTGATATCCTATCACAAAAGGTTCATAAATAAATTGCAATCCTGCTCCCTCAACAACATGTTGATTAGATCAAATCCTACATTAGCAATGGACTAAATATTCCGTATAAGGCGGGAAAATGGACAGTCGGAACTAAAAAAGATAAATACCGGAGTCCCACAAGGTAGTGTGCTACGCCCGATGCTATATCTTCTATACACTAGCGATATACCCAGAAATAGAAACGTAACTGTTGCCACATTTGGAAATGACACCGCATTCTTGATAAGCAAAGAGAATACTCGGGAAGCGACAGAGAAACTACAAGGAGCTTGTGACTTGGTGATCAAGTGGACTAACAAATGAAGAAAAGCTGCATATCAGTTGCAATTAATTCCTTATGGGAACAGTGTCCGGTACCTTGAACATCTTCAGTGAAAAGAACACGTTAAGAAAAAAGATTTCAGTAAGTATTAAGTACTGGTTACTAGAAAGACATTCTCGGTTATCTATACATAATAAACTGATGATCTACATTCAAATTTTTAAACCCTAGTGTCTCCATAGAAATACAACGATCTGCCACTAAACATCAAGCAAGACTGCGAGATAATATCAACATCTAAGCTCTTAGATATTGGCAATCTATGAAAGAGGCTCCAGATGATCAAGCCTTTTGAGTTGGTGTTGTGCCAGTGCAGTGACAAGGCATACGGACACCGATGGGTGACTAGTACTAGTATTAGACATTTTAGTAAAGCATCACCCTAACTCGATTTGGCTTTTAGACGAACAGCTTTCAGAACAACCGAATCGATCACATATCTTCAAGAATTTCAGACTGACTCGAAGGTTGTTTATTCAAAGGCCAAATTGTAGCAAGATTCAAAACTAACGATCTTGTTTGGATTTTCTCTTTCGGTAAATTACCACATTTTCGAAACGGAAGGTTGAATGGATTGTTCCTTGCGCAGTTCGTATTTACGGTTTTTTCTCATGTTTCAACCCAGAGTCATGGTTCGAAGTTAGCTTGGTGACTAATATTTGGCCTCCGTTTCCCTTTTTAACTTCTGTCTCCTCAATCTGATGTTCTTCAAATCTTGGACTACTATTACTACTACTACTACTACTACTACTCAACGGTTCGTAAAGCACGTTGCAATTCTGCGTGGTGGTGTCCGATGGGGGCAAGTATGAACAGTGATTCCCTCCGTGGTGTGTGTCTTCACCTCTGTCTCTGATGGTCTGCCACCCCACCAATTTTATGGTCGCGTGCTGTGACACGCTTTCTACTGTTAATCTGGATTACTCTACGTTTGCAGGGGCGCAGGCGTCCGGCTTTAGTCAAGTGTATGTTTCCTTACCATGCTCTCGTAAGTATCCGTTTTCCGAACACTATCACTGTTTGCCACTTCCCTTCCACAGCGTGCACATATGACTGAAAAGTCATTTGTCTGCTCCAACCAATTAATATTCGCTTCCTGCTTCATCATTACCACCATCGCCCGTGACAACCAATACTACCTAGTCATGTGTGTTGTCTGTGTCGGGAACGTACCTGCAGCCTTCACCTATGCAGCATCTATTCCACCGCTAGTCGTACCGAAGAACAACACCTTGGTTAGCACACTATAATTGCGACAATACAACAAACCTAAATTCTAAACGACCTCGCGCCAGAATTGCAGGAAATAATGCTTTAAACAGCAACAGAAGGCATGTTGTGACAAATCAAATATGATATGGTACCAATTTTCCCCTTATGGTAGCTCAAGTATGACAGCTAATTTAGAGTATTGTTGTGTGCTAAATGAACACCATTTACATCTAATTTAAGAGAAAGAAAAATAACTCTTTATTGAAACCTTTGCCTCTTTAGTGTTTCTGTGCATTTGGAATTTAAATTGTCGAAATTTGTGGCTTTCTTAGTGATTGCTTCGAAACACATGTGTTTTGGAATAGTCCTCGTATTTGCTATTTATTGAAGATATATTTTAAAAAGTAATGACTACGCCATCGTTTGCCGTCCGTCAGGTCTAGAGGTTTGATCTAACACGCATCAATTCAATTTAGAACAGTTGAGTTTTTGTGCAGATGCGCCATTTTCACACGATTCTGTCTTGTCTGATGGAAAGATTTTTGTTCAGGTGCAGTTAAGACACTTCTTTGAAGGTAGAAGTCCAAGGTACTGAATACAGAAAACGTTTTCTCAAAAAACTTGATTTTGGCCGTCTACTGTACGATGGTTCAATGGTGCTCAAAATTCGATTTTCCAAAGTACCTTAACAAAAGAATAAGCGAAGGTCGTCCGTATTTAAAAATATTTTTAATTAGTAGGAGTAGACTACTTGATCGTGACACATAAAAGCGAAAAATTCTTTCAATGTCGGTATTTTTTACATTTCTCGGCAAGTCGAGAACTGACAATAATTGTAATTCCAAAAACCAAGGCAGATGTTTATTGCTTCACCATTGTTTATTTTCTGTTTACTGGTTTTTGTTAGATTGAAAAGGTGCATTGTACTTGAACCTTTCCAGGTATCCTTTAGAATCTTTAATAAACTTTACGACTGCCTTTAATTGATAATAAATGATTGTTTGGGAAATTTCGACTATCTGTGACATTATTATTAAGAACAAACTTAATTTCTTTTTCATAATTTTAAATAGCCTTTTAATTCGTAGTAAAATCGAAAACTTGGAGACAGTACAAAAATTGGAACAAAAGAGATTACTCTCTTTCCAGATACAGTATTTATTTTTACAAAATGTGTTTTCAAGCTTCAGAATTCTCGAGACCTCGACGACCAGATCATGCTTCGACGAGACATGAAATTCGTCGAGAAAAGCGACACAGAAGTTCAAATAAAATGTTGACTTTCTCTTTCTTATAGATTTAAGCCGCCAGCATTTCTAAATTAAAGAGATTGATTAAAAAACAAAAATCAACTCGAAATAATAATACTCCGAGAATTTAATCAATCGAATATAACAGAGCACAACGAACATTGCATACTATAGTGATTTAAATAAACAATTCTCCCACTATCAAGCTGAATTACCATTCTCTGTGTGCTATATATTTTACTTTTCATTTATTTTCCATGAATGTGATTCATTAGTTACAGGGTCAGTTAAAGCAAATACCCGACAAAACGCAACATGAATGATTGATGGAGTTTTAAGTACAACTTTAAAGCTGCATAAATCTAACAGTACGAAATTCTCAGAAACTGTAGTTTAGATACATTTTAGATAAGTAAATATATCGCTTTCAGTACAAAATACAAACATGTCACTTTCAATTTCAAACACTGAATAATGCAGCTTTTTACATTTAGCTCTGCAAATCGATACATTTTATTCATATTTACACAGTAAATGTAATTAGCACTTATACACAGCTTGTACCTTTTTTAAAGCGATTACCATTTTTGCGCCTATTTAATTCAGTTAATTTCCGCATACACCTACTGAATAAATTTTGTTTGTCGCTTCTTTAGCTAGAGGCATTTTGCATAGAAGCTTGAAACACGTAATCATGTTTGGACGTTGTATTTACATATGTACTTCCGTCTTTTACACAATTATACAACCGTTCTAATTTCCCTTAAACTGCGGTAATTTACTTTATAATGATGTTTCAGTGATGCAATGCTCAGACGACCGTCTACAAATGTTCAACAATTCGTGCTACTTATTCGTCAGTTATCCCGAAGTAACCTGGTCCACGGCACAACAGATTTGTAATGGGATTAAGGCGCAGTTAACGTCCGTTTTGAGTCCAGAGGAAGAGAAATTTATTAGCACGAATATACGTAAAAGTCCGGAATACCGAACTAGTGCCCTATATTGGTTTGGAGGTCGATCGGAAACAAACGGAAAGTTTTACTGGGTCGACGGAAGCCCTATGGGTTATTCCGGATGGTTGTCTGGAAATGTTCCCGAGGAAAGTAATGCGTTAAACAATCCCGTATGTTTGGGTGTGCAGTGGATGTCAGCACCTAGCCCTGTTTTACCTAGCGGATTGTATTGGAAATCATTTAAATGCGAAGCTGTCGGAGGTTATGTATGCAAGCGTCCAAATCAAGTGTTGGGAGCGGGTATTAATTTTAATAAGACCGTTAACGGAACGGAAGGACACCTCACTACCCCAAACTACCCAGGTTATTATTATAATAATTTAGATTTTTTTGTAAGAATAATCGGTCCGGAAAGAACGCGTTTAGTGATGCATTTTGAAAAATTAGATGTTGAACAACAACCGGAATGTTTATACGATTATGTGGAACTAAGAAGTGTAGGAAAACAGGTCGGTGAAGGTGTTAAATGGTGCGGTAATTACGATACGGATATGCAACGATTCGATTTTGTGTCGGAAGGCAACGAAGCGGAATTGAAATTTCATTCGGATTATTCCATTGCCGGTAGCGGTTTCTTATTACATTGGCGAGCCGTAGACGTGTCTGGATGCCCTATGCAAACTTTTACTGCCAGAGAAGGTCTTCTTACTAGCCCTAATTATCCAAACTTACTTTTACCACGTTTAGATTGTTCGGTTACAATTTTAGCACCCACTGGAAAACGAGTTTGGTTAGAATTTCAAGATTTTGATGTAGGACATATCGTACTTCCTCATAACGCTGATATTCATGAAAGTAACTATGAAGAGGAAGAGATACTTCAAATTGAGTTGGGAAATAAATCGCCTGCTTTTAAACCATTCGAAATGTATGCGCTTTTAACGGAAGGTGCTTTTATATCTGATTCTGAAGGACTGCAAATTACTTTAAAAACCGGGGATAGACCTGTTGGAAAGGGATTTAAAGCCATTTATAAGACTATCAGCGTAACAGAAGAAGAGAGAATAATTAATTTAAATAATAGCACCGTGGGTTCTCTATTACATCTTAACTATCCTGATCAACCTTCCTCGAACGTAAATTACGTTCAACATTTTGTAGCTCCACTAGGACACATTATTTCTCTTGAATTGTATCAAGTCAAACTTTCAGAAAAGAATTGTCCTGGTAGTAATGGAATAATAGAAATATACGATAATTACGCTGATAGTAATGGTACACAGTGGTATTTGTGTTACGATAAAGAAAATGAAAATAATTTAATACCTCTATCACCCATCGCAATTTCCTCTTACTTAAATACGTTGCACGTACGCCAGAAAAACGGTAATACTGGAATTCCTTTGAACGGTACGCTGAGAACTAAATATGACCCTTCCTATAAAGCCAAACTTCTGGAACTCCGGGAAGCCAATGTGGAATTTTGCAACCCTAATCCTTGCTTGCATGGAGGAAAATGTATTGCCAGTGGAAAGAAACAATTTTGTCAATGTTCAGGACACTTTACAGGTAACAAGCTTATAAAGGGTTTTCCAATAAGAGGTGTTATTTTGAATAGCCCGTTATTTCGGTAGATGTCACTTTTGAAGCTATCATTTTTTGACATTTGACAAGTAGAAACTACGCCATTAATAAATATGGAACGATACACGCTTCAACAACGCATTGAAATTATTAAAATTCACTATAAAAATGGTAAAAATTTGGCCAGAGACGGTTCGTAAAACTCGAACATTTTTGGGTCACCGTGAAGCACCTTGTCGGACCGCAATACAGAAATTGGTGAAAAAATTCGAGCTCTTGGGACAAGTTAGTGATGTGAAGAATAAAACCCGTGCACGTCGCTCAAGAACAGCCGAGAATATTGCTGTTGTAGCCGAAAGTGTTGAAGAAAACCCAGGTTTGTCCATTCCTCGTCGTTCTTTGGAATTAGCCATTCCACAAACGTCATTACACCGTATTTTGCATAAAGATTTGGGTCTTAAGGCTTATAAAGTCCAGTTAACACAAGAACTCAAGCCGGCCGATCATCAACAACGTCGTGTCTTTGCTGATTGGGTCGTTGAAATGCATGAAAATGATCCAGAATTCCATCGAAAAATCATCTTGAGTGATGAGGCCCATTTCCACCTCGGTGGCTTCGTCAACAAGCAAAATTGTCGGATCTGGGGCTCAGAAAATCCAAGAGTTATTGTTGAAAAGTCTCTCTATCCTCAACGTGTGACTGTTTGGTGCGGTTTATGGTCCGGCGGAGTCATTGGACCTTACTTTTTCGAAAATGAGGCTGGAGCAACAGTTACGGTGACTGGATTGCGCTATCGAGAGATGATTAACGATTTTTTATGGCCGGAATTGGATGGTATTGATCTGGACAACGTTTACTTTCAACAAGACGGCGCTACGTGCCACACAAGCAACGAAACCATTGATCTTTTACGGAAAAAGTTTCCGGACCGTGTTATCTCTCGAAGAGGTGATCACAATTGGCCACCGAGATCTTGTGATTTAACACCTTGCGACTTCTTTCTTTGGGGCCACGTGAAAGAGAAGGTCTACGCCAACAGCCCAGCGTCGATTCAAGACCTCAAAGATGGAATTCGTGAGGCTATCGAGGACATAGGGCAGCCACTTTGCGATTTGGTTATGGAAAATTTCATGAAAAGGATATTGTCCTGTAAGCGTGGTCGTGGTGGTCATTTGCCTGATGTTATTTTCCACTATTAACGGCATACCTTCCTCTTTATAATGAAATAAACATCCGATCATTTATATTAAAAAATGGCACTTTTCTTTGAATATCAAAATAACACCTCTTATTGGAAAACCCTTTATTTATTAAATTTAAAAAAATTCCATAAATTAATTTGATTTTAGGTTTATTCTGCGCTTTAAATCAGTGTGAATTAGAACCTTGCGTTTTTGGGAAGTGCGAACTAACAAGCTTCAGCTACAAATGTCACTGCAAGACTGGTTACATCGGGATCAATTGCGATCAAAAGCAACGTCCCTGCGAAGGGAATCCATGTGAAAGCCGTGGAGTCTGTATAGAGAAAGGAACCAGTTTTCATTGTCGCTGCCATGCATGGTGGGAAGGCCCTCGCTGTGAACGCAAGATGATGAGAATTCCTTACAAGCCTCTCAGCGAAAGAATGCTAGAGGAACCTTTTTGGTTGGGTTTAATTACCGTTACCGTAGTCATGGGCGTTATTGGACTAGTTTGGTGCGCAAAACGTCACTTCCCAGAAAAGATAGAAAAATTACTAGCAGAAGATTCCGATGCTAATCGCAGTAGCTGTATGTATTTTACTAGTTGTATCTTATTTTTCTGTTTTTTCTCAAACAAATTAACATTTTTTTTAGTGCCATCTCTACGAACATCTCTCCGAGAACAATTAGCAGCCGCTGGTGGATCAGCCGTAACAGTAACACCTAGCCCAGGTCCGGGAGTCCCCAGATCGCTTTTCGGCCGCCTGGGTATCCGCAAGCCATCCATCCTCAGCCTCACCAGCCCACGCGCCAGCGGCTACTCGCCTGCCACCGCCCGAACCTTTAGTTTGGACGATTTGCTAAAACCCCCGAGACGTAAGGCTCCGAGCCTTAGCTGTTGGTATCAACACTCTTCTTTTAACACACGTTTCTGTCTCTTAACTGTATCTGTATCCTCCCTTTTCACTCTGTTGCGTGTGGCTGGTAGGTTGCACTATTTCTTTAGCGCTAATTGCACACTTACCGTAAACTGTAAGGCCTTGTAACTATTACGCAATATTCGTCTGAATGTTGTTTTATAAAGCTTTCTAAAATAAGATGGCTTAAAAGCTCTATCTCGTTTAATATTAAAATTTCTTATGTAAATTAACTTCTGTAGGTACTCCTTCGCCAAGGAAAAAACGCAACAATTCCACACCAACAAAGAAAAATGCAGCAGAAAAAAAGCAAATTCTTCAACAGTTAGTAACTCCTTCAGGAAACAAGCAGCTATCAAGAAAAGTTAGTCTAGGAGAGTTAATACAGTTAAGTGAACGAAAAGTAAAAGATGGAGAACAAAAACATTTAACTGGGGCAGATCAAGTTAAAGAAACGAAATTATCCATTGATACTCCATCGATAGCTTTAACAGATCCTAAACTTGAAAAAAAGGTTACTTTTGCGCGATTATTAAACAGAGTTTCCGCCGAAATGAGTTCGGGTTCTGATATGGAACTAGGAATAATGCAAGCTAATCGACTGGGATGTGCATTTGCTCGTCCGTCCAGTACACCTCCGTCCCCAGCAGCAGATGCACGTTCCCCAAACAGCACATCTAGTAATCAGGGGAGCGATACGTTTTCCAGTTCCGATTTAGCAATACCTTCCACATTCAGTTGCAGTATTTCAGATTTAATGAGCACCAGAAAGCACGCAAAACTCCCAAATGGCCGTCAGAAACCAGCAAGCGCCGATTCGATTTTAGCCATGTTTCGTAATTTCTCTTCTAGTTCGGCAGGTGTAAATTTACCTTCTTCCTTAAAAGTATCACCTTCTACAACTCCCACGGCATCGAGTCCTCAAGACGACATTGTTGGTGATGACGAATCTTCAACTTCATCTATACATACTCCTATATCATTCTCTAGTGGGCCTCCAGAAAGTCCTATACTTCATCGTCAATCCACAGGAACTATCGAAGTTCCGGTGTTGGATATGTTAAGCGCCCACAAATCATCAAGCAGCGGTAGTAACTTATTACATCCTCCAACAATACTTTTAGAAATACCAAGCACAATCAATAAGTGCCTTTCGCCCATTAGAGAATTGCCCACTCCTTTACCATCACCAATGCCTTCTCCAGCACTTACTCCGATCATGCACAGAAGTACGGCTTCTTCGTCCATTAACGACATGAGCGTGGACACTAGTGACGATAGAATTTCTTTTGAATTACCTAACATTTCTATTAGCGACGAAGAGGACATGCATTGTACTTCGGACATCGCCGTAGATCCTCACGCTGAAGATGGCCTTATTTTAGAAGAAGCCGCCGTAATGCAACAAGCAAATCAAAACCCCCAATTTAAAATAAAGGTATTAACTTTTGCACTTGTACAATGATTTAAAAATTGATACATATTATATAATCTTTAGGCTCGACCTTCTCCATTAGGTTCTGCAGGAAACGTTTTACCTCCGCCTTCGCCAGATGGACCCCGTCCACGTCCTCCTCCTCTAGTAATACCTACATTAACAATCCAAACACCTTCGCCTACACATCAGAAGACACCTCCGCATCTTCTTGGATCTCCTCCACCACATAGATCTGAGTGCCAACAAGAATCAAATTTTTCCTTTTCTCCTGGTAAGCAAACACGTAAGATGCTAAAAGAATTTGACAAGCCAACCTCGCTGGATTTGCCTTCAGACCCTCCCATGATAACAATAACCTGTAACATGAGTGAAGCCGAATCCGATATTGAATCCATTTCACCAGCTCCTAAGAATTCAGAACACCTGGCTACTTCTTCGGCAGGAATGTGCTATTTAAGTCCGTTTACTATGGGTTCTCGTGGAGATCGAACGGCTTCTGAATCCAATCTAAGTTCTTCCGGCTATAGTTCTATGGCTAGTCCAGGTCCCTCGCGCTGTGGCTCTAGTAATCCGTTATGTCCTTCAGAAATGGAGGATCCTGGTCCACCGGGTCCAGGTTCGACTAACCTACATCCCGCTTTGGGTAGAAGACCATCTCCGTTATTAAAGTCTACCCCAAGCACTACAGAGTGTAGCAAAGTGGAGAATTCGAATAACCAACAAGAACACTCGAGAGGTAGATCTGATTCAGAAACCCTCTCGGATGATCCTCTGGTAGAATCAAACGATGAAGGAATTGGCACCGATCATCTCGATGAAAAAATTGAAGATGGTGAACTTAAAAGTGCAAAAGAACTCGAAGTGTTCATTACAAGTGAATGTGATAGTACAAAAACTTTAGTGGACTTATCGTCAATTACTAGTTTAATTCCGAGAGTGGCGAAGTGTACGAGTTTAGAGGCAAACATGGACCATTTAATGCCTCCGCCTTCCACCACGTGTAAGTCAACGTTACAGTTGCCTTCTATAGTAGTGCAAAATGATCCTAGCACCTGCGATAAGCACTTGAGCCCGATGAGCTCGCGTAGTGAGAGCCCTTTAAGCGATAAAACCTTAGGTCTAGATAGATTTTCCCCACAATTTTACGGTAGAAACAAAGATGCCCTCCCTTTTACCGATTCGGATGGTCTCTACGACTTTCCCAGTTCGGATAAAGTCAACATCACGTCTACAACACAACAACACAGAAAATCGACAGGGAGAAGAAGAGAAAAGAAATCTACGAGAACAGCAAAAGGTTCCAGTCCCACTAAAATCGTAGCTCCAAATATCCCACTTTATCATTTAGATGTGCCAGGAAAAGAAAGTTTACATAAAGTTAACACACCCCGTAAACCAAGTCCGAAACGAAGAGCACGAACCCAACAGCTTTTTAGTTCATCGTCAAGCTCGGACAGTATTACATCTGGTAGGGACGTAAGATATTCATCTTCAACACCTAGTCCAGATACGATTCGATGGTCGTCGTCAACTGATTGGATAAACGGAAAGGAACATAGATCGCTTGAGGCGTCAGGAGAAGAAACTGGAGATGTAAGTATTGGAATGTAACTATTGGCTGATTGAAATAATTCGTTTTGTTATTAAGATTTAATTACCTACAGAAGTGCAGACGTGTAAATAAATTATGCTAGTAAAGATTCTATCGAATTGTACAACTGCTTGTTTTAGTAATTAACGTCATTTCTTTTAACATAGTAGTAAATTATTTTTATTATTGTAGGAAACAGAAAAGGTAGTACACCCAAAGTCATTAGAAGAATTGCCAAAACCCCATCCTAAAATAAGTCGCCTAAGAGTTATCAGTAATCAAATCAGGTAATAAAGTTTCAAAGTTTTGTAAAAAGTTTTTGTTGGTAGATGGCATTGTATATGTATGTGGTGTAATAAAACAAACGAAAATCAATTGCTCTAAGCTTTAAATATTTTTTATGTTTTAGATTTCTTAGAAGATTAGAGCTTAGTTTAAAAAGAAAAGATCGTGTAACAAGTCCCTCGGAAAGTATAGAAAGCGGAGAAGACTCTCCCAGGGCAACCTCGCCTTTATTACAACCAAGCAAAGAACCAAGACCAGAAATCCGTAAAAGCAGTAGCATAGGAAAACTACATGCCAACTTTAATCAAGCCAGTGTTAAAGCGAAACGGGGAAGATACAAAAGGGGGGGCGAGTTATTAATCCCTCAAGATGAAAATAATTGGAAGCGAGTTGTCATTACGGGTAACGGATACTCAGACTAATAATTAACATTTATTAAAGTTTTAAAAACGCGTTAATAATGATAAAAGTAATTAATTATTGTCGATCGTTCTTTATTTTTTAGCAAAATATATTCTAAACAACGAACAATCATTAATGTAATTTTAATTAAATTATGAATGCTGTGCTGTTAAATTGTAAAAAAATGATAAATAATAACGAAAAATTATTTTTGTTTAGAAGAAGTTCGATTGTTTATTAGCTATTGAATATTAACATAACTAGTAATTACTCACATTATATCAGAGTAATTAGATAAGATCTAAACAAAGTTTTTTTTTTATTCTTAATCATTCTAATTATTATCAAATCAAAACTTCGCAGAGTTCAATTTTCTTCTTAGTCAATTGAATTCTATAATTATTAATTTTTGTTTCATAACTGTGGTGGTATGGTAGTGCTGCGCTTGCATTTGGAGAGTCCAATGTTAAAACTTCACTACTGACAATTCCCATCAAAGCTTTTAATTAACTGTTATGAAAACCTCGTCTGCATCGTTCCTAAAGACTAACGACACAGTTGAAGAAAACTTCCAAGGTAACAGTAACAGCGCTATGCTAAAACACACGTAACTCGGTAAGCTTCCTCTTCTCTCAGGTTATCTTCTAAACGCTTGGATTGAACCTTTCAATAGCAATGCTGTCCAAGACATTGATTTCCAATTCTAGAAGTTGTTTATTTTGTTATTTAACAAGGATGGCAAACTAGCGACTAATTCTGTACGCTTTTGATTTTTTTGTTACCTCCTGGCATAGTAAATGCCCAAGATATGTATAGTTGCCCAACATGACGAAAAAAGCTTTGCAAGATCTTCGCTTGCGATTTTCAATTTTTTGACTAAAGCAGGTTGTACTTCAATTCTCCCAATAAGTTAGAAACTCAAAAAGATATTAAAAATGAGCCAATAGATTTCAAGATATTTATTCTTGGGAATTTCCAGATTGTTTTATTCATGTAGGTTGAACTTGGATTTTTCCATTGGAAACAGCCGAATCAGCTGATAAATTTCAGAATTTGCATTCTTTGATTTATCAAAGAAATTTTAATTGAAATAAGTCGTATTCGAGTTTTTCCAAGAAGTTGAAAACTCAAGGAAATATTGGAAATCAATCAAACAATGACCAGCGTATGTGTGACTACCCAAAATGACCACCAAGACGTTTCAAATCCTTGGGAATTTCCAACCTTTTTAATTAAAGTAAATTGTTCTCGAGTTCTTCCTAGGCGTTTGAGAAAATATTGAGAATTAGCCAAAAGATGATCGACTAAGACATTTCAGAATTTCCATTATTGGATTTATTGCATTTTTCTTGTTGAAGTAGGCTGCATTCATATAAACGTTTTGGTTTATTTTGGCGTCAACAACACACTCCTAAATTTATACCCAATCGTTTGGAACCACTCTCCAGACAATTCATATAGGACATAGATCGATTTTGTAGTTGAATAAATGGTTTGTCTTTTGGTTATCTACAAGAATATAGTATATTTTAATTTTTATGTCCGGACCATTCTGGAAAATCAAAGATTTTCATTCTTACTATATAATTTGAAAGAATTTTGTAAATTGATCAATACATGAACAAAATGTATTTTATGCAAAATGGCGGTTCCTTGAATTCTCAAAATCTTGATTTCTGGCCATACTCATTAATGACAATAGTACTGATAGGTAAACTAAATTTCTCTCTTAAGCTAATTGTTTTTTACAAAAGTTGCATTGTCATAAAAAGCAATTTTATTTTCAATAAGCAATTTTTTACCTCTACTAGCCCTGAATCTGCCTAAAACAAAAATCTGACATCAAAACATAGTCCGCTAGTAGTGTTTTGGATAGTTTGTATCTGGATTCCTAGATGGTAATCTTTAGATAAAATAGAGTTTTTGATGAAATCTGTAATTTGAGTATATCAACCCCAGAACATTTCAACTTACAAATCAACTGTTCAAAAGCAGTCGAAAGTAGCTGATAACAGGGCAAAGAAGTTTTGTTGCTGCTACTGCAGCTAAAAATTTTTATAAGTCTAAGTACTTGAAAGAAGTTGCTAGTGCTAAACCTTGTTAAAGTAACCCTTGCAAAAACCTGACTTGAGTGTAATGTCTAAAATTCGTAGCTCCGTATCGTACCTCCCTAATCAATAAATCGTTGATATTAAGTTTGCACTCTATTCATTACATCTTTTCCGTTCTCATTCTATTTTTGACCTGTTCTTGCTATGCTAACAGATGTTGCGTCTAAATTAAATTTAGTTTCTATTTATTTTTCCTTCTTAAGCAAGTCGTGTGGGAATACATTAGGTATCACTAGTGAAAAAGTCATTTCGACCAAATTTCTTTAGTAGCAACTTTTGGTTACCTCTTCTCATGAGCTTCTAAAGCTTCTTTCCGTACTTTTTAAATGTATCCTTTGGGAGGTTCGTATTATGTAGGACATCCTGTCCATTACTCCAATATTTAGTCCCTAGACTTATCAATAGTTCAAGGTACTATGTACAAGCTTAGAGAAAAGCTATGTGATTCACTTGATTATTTATATAGAATGAATTCATATTGGTCACAAATAAAAACGAACTATGGCATTACTATATTCATCAATCCATGATAGTCACCAAAGTAAAACTTTACTACTTTTCCTATAACAAATACTCATTTCTACTGTTACAAGATATGTTTCAGTATGTCTTTATCTAATTACTCTGTGCGTCAATAATTTTAAATAGTTTGTATAAATGTAAATAACTAAATTTAGCTTGCAAAGCGTCAAGTTTGGTGATAAAAAATAAATAATCGAATTAAAAATTAAAAAACTCAAGCTTACTGTGTATGTTGTAATAAAAGTTAATTTTATGCTCAAGTTTGTGTTGACGTTGTATGTTAAAACATCGATATTAACCGAAATATAGAAAAAAAAGAGTCCCACATAATTTTTATAAGTATTATTAATTGTATTATTAGTAAAATGGGCCTATAATTTACATTTATATTTTCTTCGACATTTTGGTGTTGTTTGATGTCTTTTAATGTAGATGTGACCCAGTAGTAGAATCTGTACCAACTAATCATCTTCATATTTCCATTTTATGTGTGAAAGTCACCTTCCGAACCGACAGTCATAAATGATTAATGTTTTTAGAAAAATCAAAGATCGAAGAAAATATGATTGTTGGTTTGGTTTAGAATCGTACCGAGGGGTACGCAGCAGATAGCAGATTTTAACAAAAAAAGGTCCGCCCTTGAGGGACGAAAGTAGTTACTAAGGCCTGTATATGAGACTGATTTTTTTTACGAAATTCAGCTAATAATTGTTAACACACTCTTCTGTATGTATGCACTTTCGATGTCTACTTATTATATAAAAAACAATGCTCGTTTTTAATACTATCTCGCTGTTTCGATAATATATAAAATATATAATTATATATACGGGTATCGTTATTGTTGGTACCACTGTGATAGCACAGACCACTCTGTGGCTTCGGTATAGCATGAAATAATCTAAGCAATACTGGAGGGAACAAAGGGTCACTTACAGCACAAGTCAAAGCAATTGTTCTTAGTCTGAAAGCACACAACGTAAATATTCGTAACTTACTTAAATATAAGTAAATTAATACCTAATATTGTTATTACTTCTTACTTATAGTGACGAGTCTTTCATGGAATGTGTATTGCATTCATATTCCATATGTCTTAAATACATTTCATATGTTCATTTGCTGTTGTGGTCGAGAATTCAATAAAGTGCTTGTTTATTCTTAACGGTGTTATTTTTTACTGTAGAATCATCCTTTGAGGTTTTATCCACACCTTTTGAATCACACTGTATAATATTTCCCCAGCGTAAAGTTCTTTCCAGGATCAGGCAACATTGCAATTTGTAATTTAACCAACTTAACCTAAATTTTCATCTTACAGTATCAGACTACCACTTGGAACTGTGTTTAAGTCTAAGAGAAGAATTTTTCTATTATTCTACTAACATTCTTTTTATTTTCTGTTTCTTGACAAAACAAACAGCGACAGTAATAGCATGGATACTGAAATCAAAGAAGAGACTTACGAGAATTATTCAAAACTAATTATACTCGAAGAAAATCACATTGGTTCTCCTTTAGAAAAGTTATCTATTTTAAAAGAAAACGGTATCAAATTTAAATATATTCTATTTCATCATATTAGATAAACTTTGCATTTTAGAAGCGAAGAATTCCACCGGAGGCACTACCAAGATTGAAAAGATAGATGATACGAACCTTGTTGGTATCGAACTGCAAGATATTGATATAAAAGATGAAGTGGCTACTGATAGTACAAAAGAGCAACCTATTATAAATAATAATAAATGTATTCATGAAACATGTAATGAGTCCAATCCATCATCAACTCATACTCAACTTCAAGCCAAGACGAATATTAAGAATTTTAAATGTGACTTGTGTCACTATGAATTTTCCCAAAGATCTAGTTTGAACAGGCATTTACTAATTCATTCTGGTGAAAAGTATTTTGAATGTACACTATGTCAAGCTAAATTTTTAAGAAAAGCGTATTTGAAAAGACATAAGTTAGTCCACACTGGTGAAAAGCCTTTTGAATGCAAAATCTGTAGCTATAAATGTGCAGACAAAGGGGGTTTGAAGAAGCACTCGTATATACACACCGATAAGAAACCTTTTGAATGTAATCTATGTAATTTTAAGGCTTCCCAAAATGGCCATTTAATAACACACATGCAAATTCATACAGGTGAAAAGCCTTTTACATGCAAGATGTGTGATTACAAGTGTATAAGGAAAGGGGATCTTAATAGACATCAACGAATACATACTGCCGATAAACCTTTTAAGTGTGAATTATGTGATTACAAAAGTTCTGATAAGAGTGGTGTAAAAAAACACACAATTATACATCGTGAGAAACGTTATCATTGTGAGATATGTGAATACAAGTGTGTAAGAACAAGCGACTTGCACAGACATCAGCGCGTTCACTTGGGTGAAAAACGTTTTCATTGTAGGGTATGCGATTTTAAGTGTATTGAAAGAAATGGTTTAAAAGTTCATATGCGAATTCACACTGGAGAAAAGCCTTTTACATGTGA
>VTPC01000934.1:166537-182977 GCA_011009095.1 Ignelater luminosus
CTTATGTATACAGAAATTTTGTTTGAACTGAAAGAAACATAATTATTTAATAATGATGATGAGAATTTATAGAGTGATATAAATTATTAAATACCTCTGCATCCGAATATTCGTTGATTACAATATTTACAAAATTTTCGACTTTAGGCCTCTCTTCCTTTTCCATCGCAAAATTTAACTACTCTTCGATATCTTCATCAGAACTGCTGGTGTCCAACATAATAGATTCTGCTTCTGCTAACTCTTCAGCAATCAAACCTTTTAATAAACCCACCATTTCAAAGTTTGAAATTTTACACAAATGCCAGATGCACCATGAAGTAAAACACTGCATGTTCGAGTGACCCAAGAAAGTACAATGCGACCACCCGAAGGCACAGCACTCGCTCTGTGCTGGTGCAATTTACCAAGCAAAGGCATGGTATCAAAAAAATGCAAACTAAGAACAATAAGTTCCTAGTAGGCTGTGACATTTTTCTGTGGGGCATAGCTTAGACACAACCCATGATAACACATAACCTATAAACTGATGATTTTGTCTTGTTTCTAATGCAAACTGTCAATATGACAGATAATTTTCCGAAATAAGCTAAGACATGATTTTTTTCTTTCATAGCCTCCTGGGAACTTAAATTTTAATGATCCATTAAGGAAAAGACAGACATTCAAATAAGAGCTCTTAAGTAAGTTTAACTAAATAATGTAACATTTAAAATTTGCATACTCAAAATATATACCATACAAAAATAAAAAATATTATTTAATAAAATTTTTTTTTCTAGTATTTAGCATTTCAATTTTCAAATAATACACTTAATTGTCTCTAGAAGTCACTTGCTTACATATTTACAATACTTTGATGCATATATCACATTCAAAAGATTAGTTTAAAATAAATTACATTATCATTCTCACATTTGTAGAGCTTTTCCCCTAAACGAATTCTATTCTTATATGTACTAATAAATCACTTTTCTGTACAATTTATAATATATTTTATGTTGAGATGGTTTAGCACCCAAGTAAGTTTGCATAAACTATCCTTACATGAAGAGATACATAATTTACACTCAAAAGGTTTTTCACCAGAATGACTCTGCATATCATTTGAAAAGAAAATCTTCTTTAGCAGCAGCAAACTTGTCAATAACCCTCTGATTAAAATCAGGTATACTTTCAACTAGGTCCTTTTCTTTAGAAAGCATTGCTAAAGCAGAAAGTCTTTCTTGGTTTGTAGTATTCCTCAAGAAAGTTTTAATTCGTTCCAGGGTAGAAAAGCATCGTTCTGCTTCAGTTGAAGTCATTGGTATCGTAATTAAGATTTTTAAAAGCTTCAGCGTTTCACTGAAAGTCTCACTCAATTCACTATTTTGAGAAATATAATCATGTAATACAAGTAAACCCGAAATTGATCTAAAATCATCAATAGCATAAATTACCTTCAATTCTGTACAAAGCTTTTGTTTATTCAAAAATGGATAAACTGTAATTGTTTCTTTAAGATTTGTTTCAGGAAAAGAGATTTCATACTGACTAAATTTATCAGAAAAGAATAGGGTTGCTGCAACTAAGTGACCAGTAAAGCTAAATCGGTCTTTGGCTTGAGATATAATAATATCACAAACTTCTTTTGCTTCACAAATGAATTCAGTGCAATTATTGATCTTACGTCGTTTTGGAATCGATGGTTCGTTGGTGTCGAAAGGTTCATTCATACTATTTTTAATTTGTAATATTTGAGTTTCAAATGATGATATGTTTTTGTTGGCAATAACAGGATTAATTTCCCTTGTTTGCAACTTTTCAGATAACAAGTCCACATGGGGCATTATCTTGTAAAATAAATGTAGCCAAGACGTGAAACTCTCGCTAGTAAGTATTTTGATATAGCCTGATGCTTGATTGATAGTGCTTACATTTTTAGTTTCATCCAGAACTTTTTGCATGGTTTTTATGATGTCTTCCTTATGTTTAAATATAGTGCAGACACTTTTGGAATTGAAATTCCACTTTGTTGGTGCTGAATGTTGCAAACGTTTCTTGACAATTTTGTCTAGTATTGCAGTTCCCTGGGGACTATTTGAAAAGAAAGCACATATTCCTTGTAAGTTTGCAAAAAATATTCGGACATTAGTATTTGCAGAAACAGCATTTAACATGATCAGATTCAGTTGATGTGCGTAACAGTGTACATAAGCAGCATGTCCATAGGTTTGTTTGACAATTGCTTGCACACTGCGAGATGACCCACTCATGACTGCTGCACCATCGTATGTTTGAGCAATAAGTTTTTCTTTATTATTTCCGACGTGCTTTTCAAGTTCTTTAAGTATACATGAAGCCAATGTTTGTACATCATGATTTGAAGGGGTTAAAAAATCCCAAAATCTTTCGATTGGCTTTCCTTTTGCTATATATCTAAAAATGATCGCCATTTGAAATGTATTTGAAACATCACTGGTTTCGTCAGTTATTACAGACAAATAATCAGCTTCTTGTACTTCTCTGGAAATTTCCTCTTGACAAACATATAACATTGTTTGTAAAATTTCGTTCTGGATACTTTTTGATGCTCCCTTAAAAACTGTTGCTTTATCTAAATGTTCCTTTAAAGCAGCATCCAACGTAGCACTGAAATTGACTAATCCATGAAATACCCCTGAATTAGAGGAAGACATGGATTCATCATGCCCTCTCATTGCTAGCTCAAAAGCTCCACAAAAACGCACACAATTAATTATATTGTTCAGTATATAGCGATTATGTCTTACTTTTTCATTATGTAAGTCAATATTTCGTCTGTATGCACTGTCTAATTGAGTTGCAATATTTACACTTCCAAAAGCTGAAAATTCTACAACATTCTTCACATGCTTTGTTGACAAAGTATGCTTTTTAATTCTATCCAATAGATGATTCAAATCGGTCATACCTGTTATACAATATATAATTATGGTTTTCATTTTGGTTTTTTATAAATTATTGTTTATAGTATTAGTGTGACCCACTATGTAGATTATTAATATTAATATCAGTAATAAGCTCCTAGACACAAACCTTTAATATTTTAAGGATTTGTAAAAAATTTGAGTCACACCAATACTTTCCATAATAATACCTGTTTTTGTCCATATTGGTTCGCCTCCAAAAAGCAAGCAGGGGAAACAAAACAAAGCATTTTTTACATCACAACCACAAATCCACAAGTTCTTTCTGTATATTTCATTATTGAATTTTCGCTTAAATGTTCGCTTTTTACTCGACACAGATTGCTTTAAATTTAGATTTGGAGTTGGTCTTCCAAGCCTTTTTACTTGAGTCTTCTCTTCAAAAGACCGACTACAAAATGGCTTTGCCAATAAGCTCTGCACAGAATTCACTTTGGGAGGTTCAACAGCAATAGCATCAGAATAACTAGTTTTAAACTGTTTCTCCAAAATATCACTATCAGGCATAAATTCTAAACTTTGTATTGGCATTGATTCTTCTTCAAAGTCGGGATCTTTCTTCACAGCATCAATAGTCACTTTGATCGCTTCTTCATTATTAAAGGCTGTCAGTGAATGTAATTTTAAATCGGGATATTCTTTAACGTCAATAGTAAATTCATCAGTTATATTTTCACTGTCTAAGCTGTTATGAATATTATTATTTTCTGAAAAGAAATACAAATTTAATACACTTAATGAAATGTGAAACAAATATCGATAGTCCTTTAATAAGAAATTTCACACAAACTATAAATTGTTACATACCGCTTTCTAGTCCAATTCCCTTTTCAATTTTAACTTCCATTGTCGCGTGCTGTTTTTTTTTAATTATTGTAAATGAATCATATAGGAATTAAATTCTAATTGACTTTCAACATTTTTTGAAAAATTACAAAAACAACATAACCTAAGCTTAGATTTAAAAAGTTTTCGATAGCTGATATCCCTAACAGCGCAACACCAGTGTTGCCACCACTCAATTGCAGGAGCACGTTCCGATTCTACCTCCAGAAGTTTTTTTTTTTTTTATAGCGAAAACCGTTCGAATTTGTTGACAGAGCGGTAACTTTACCCGACATGCACAATAACACCAATTATAGCACTATAGAGCCGTTCCCCAATCCCCATTTACAGTTTAAAGCGAATTAATAATTTAATATAAATCGATTCAACATCAGCCCGTGTTCAGTTTTAAAGCAGTTTAATTGGGCTTTAAAGTAAACTGATTACGAACGCATATTTTGGACGCCCCTCGAGCGCACAGACTTTCTTTATTATACCAAAAAATGATTGGCGATATCAAAGTGGAATATTTACGCCCGTCTTCGAAATGATACACGTCTAGTGAGTGTGTAGATTTGCTGTTTTATTTCAAATATTAGTTCAGATTCAGTTCAGAAATAAATATGATTTGTATTCACTATTATTAAAGGTACTGTTATTAAGTGGTTGCTAGAAATCTCTCGTGACGAAATGTGTGCTAATGACTGTACAGTGATGCATACGTCCAACACCATAAAAAGCAAATTCCATATTCCAGTTGTTTTGAAGTTATACAAAATAAATAGAATTATGTTATGATTATATACATTTGAACCAACTAGATAAGACTTAAAAATTGTGATACGACACGTAATTTATTAAAATGTCCTAAATAATTATTACACAGAATGAAAATTTCAAAGGCCAATCATAGTATGACGTAAAGCATTGATGACGTCACGGATAGCTTACTAAATCTGAACTTTAAAAATTAATTACTTGCTTATTTATGAGAATTGAAAGATTTTACTTATGAAATGGGCATTAGAAATGTTTGCTTGATTTACTGAGATAAAGTTGTCAAGCCGGTTAATAGCATTTTTAAAAATGAAAAATGGTTCATTTGTATTAGATTTGTTTGCTTGTCTGACGGTAACATCTTGTGATTGCAACCGAAGCCTCGCAAGTACCACACAACCAAACGTGAAGAGTAGCGAATTATAACCTAACCTTACTTTTATTGTTTGTAGTTGTCAGATTTGGCGTGAAGGTGTAGTTCATTTTTTTTTATTTTTTGGATTAGATGTTCTTAAACAATCATTTATATTTGTCACCCTGAGTTTTTAGTTACAAACAATCTAGGCTTTAAATATAAAATGTCACTGTCAATTATATCCAAAGAGCACTTAAGAACGCGCATTTTAGAAAAATTAACATATATATAAATAAGAGCGCAAGCAGCAATTAGAAACTGTAAAGTGAACGTCAATTTCTGTAAAACCAAAGGAAACACATTTAAAAGCGCTTTCTTCTATGCTGGCAGCGTGTAAGGCGGGACAGGACTCTCACAGAATTATTTCTTGGGTTGTCTTCGATAGGTCAAAATCTCAAACAAGCGTATCTTTTAGTCGTTCTCTCACTACATCGATTGGTCGTCTTAGGTTGGCTTACGCCGGCCCATAATTTAGACATGTTTGAAATTTGACTCATCTTAACCTAAGAAGATAGTAGAATGAACGTAGTGCGCATGCACACCCGCATCGGAAAAAGAAATCAGATTTTTAAAAACAGCTTATGTGCTAGGCGTGCTAGGTTATGTTGATTTGTTATTGTTATCACCTGGGAGGCGGTGTTGGTGACGGCACGGCTAGCTCAGTTGCAGCTGGTGAAACCCTCGCAGTGGAACACAGCCCGTTGTAGCGTCGAAACAAGGATTTGTTTATCTTTTTAAAAGCCGTAATGTTCCAGGAAATCCCAAGAAATTCCCTATTACCTTTTGAAGTCAAAAATTGCGATTATGCAATGTTGAGGATTTCCGTAAATAAAACACGTAATATAGTTTTAAAGCTGGGCGACTCTCGGTATTATTACTCGGAGCAGGTAGGCGATCTCGATGATGTAAACAGACCCCGGGCGATTTGTTGATCATTCGAAGAGGGCTAACGAGCGTGGATAATTACAGAAAAATAGCGGCAAATTCAAAATTTCGTTTGTCCTATAAGAACCTTAGTGAGAGAGGTTGTAGAACCCCTTCGATAAGTTCTAATCGTTCTGTTTCGGTCAGCGGTTAATAGTTATCTATCGAAGGTCTGTGAGAGTCCTGCCTAAGCCTGTTACTGCTCCTGAACACAAGCATTTACAGAATTGAGGTTCAGACAATTCATAAAGTAATGTCCCAAATGCAGATGATTAAATATACAGGACTGAGTTCTATTTATTGTCATGATCAGATTTAAATATTCTCTAACTACCATGGTAATCAATTTTGTCCCTTTTTCCTTCTTAAGATCAGATAAAGCCATACTGTTTTATTTAAATTTTAATCATGACAATAGAAATTGGCTCACATATTTTAATTACTGCAATATATCTAGGATTCTAGGAACAGGAAACTGCCTCTGCGGGAAATTATAGTAAGTTGACAACAAATAGAAATCATCACTAAGAAAATTAAAAAGCTTTATTATGTGCTATCATTATAATTGAAATTGGATCATTCTTTATGAACAGTCTGTACATTTGAATACCTAACAACTCTGAAATAAACTCAACACGATCACAGTTTATCTAACTGCCCAATCGCATTTGAGAGCTTAAAGTTACCTACGAACTCTGAAAGGAGTCGTTACTGAAATTGCGAAGCCTGTCTGTCTGTCCGCATTTTTTAAATTTTGAGATTTTTACTTCAGATTTGGATTCTACATCAAAAATTAAAGACGTGGTGTCTTCGTTTTTTGATATAACCTCGGGAAAATGTTCAAAATAGCGGCCGAAGTTTGAAAAAAATAACAAAACAGAGTTCGTTGTAGTTATGCTTTGCATTCCCATATGTTTTTATTTGGTTACTTTATATTTAGCAAGGTACACTCCTTGTCAGCTACTTGGCATTCTTTAGCTGGAATGTGGGATGAAGTATTAACGGTATTAACACACACACTTTAGAAGTTAAATGACAAGTTGGCTAACGAGCAAAAGAGCGACTCGAGTGTTGATTTTATTCGACATATACACATAGGTAGGGGGAGGTTGCAGTTTTACACCTTTTTATTGAATGCTATAGATACTATACTAATTTAGTCATAGCCACTTTGTGGTTTACATTGTTTATTTTTACTTCTCATATGGCAACGTACTTATTTTATTGAATTACAAAACATTTTAAGTCTTAAAATAAAGAGATTTTTCTTTATACTACAGCTTATTCTTTGAATAATAATCTACCTCTTCATTTTTTTAGAAACTTATAAGAATGTACTCTTAAATGTTTCTGGAAATCACTCCTTTTTACAAATTTGCATTTACATATAACACACTCAAAAGGTTTTTCACCAAGATGGATTCTTCTATGTATTTGCATAGCAGTCTTTTGGGAAAATCTAGAATTGCAAATATCACACTCAAAAGGTGTTTCGCCGGAATGAACTTTCGCATGTCTACGTAAGTTACTTTTACGTACAAATGTGTAATTACAGATTTCACACTTGTGAGGTTTCTCATCTAAATGTATTTTCATATGTGCTTTCAAATTACATCTTTGTGAACATTTATAATAACAGATTTTGCATTGAAATGGTTTTTCGTCTGAATGAATATGTCTGTGCATATGCATGGCGCCTTTTTGAGCAAATTTAGACTTGCATATGTCACATTCAAAAGGCTTTTCACCTGAATGAACTCTTAGATGTATACGTAAGCCACTTTTCTGGCAAAATTTATAGTCACAGATTTCGCATTTATAAGGTTTCTCGCCCGAATGGATTCTCATATGTGTTCGCAAGCCACTTTTTTGTGCAAATTTATAATTGCATACTTTGCATTGAAATGGTTTTTCACCCGAGTGAGTTCGCACATGTTTTTGTAAACTATCTTTACGTAAAGTTTTATAAGCGCACAATTTACACTCGAAACGTTTTTCACCAAAATGAATTTGCATGTGGGTGCGTAAATTACTTTTTTGTGAATATCTAAGATTACATATATCACACACAAAAGGTTTTTCACCAGAATGAGTTCGCATGTGTGTTTGCAAGTTATGTTTTGTAGTAAACTTATGATTACATAGCTCACATTTAAAAAGTTTAGCTCTACCACCTGAGTGAAGATCTGCATGTTTTTTCAAACTGGTTTTTCGTGTAAATTTCTTATTGCACAAAATACATTTGTAGGATTTTTCATTAGTATGTACAAGCAGGTGTCTTTGAAGACTTGCTTCGATTGCACATGTATAATCACAAGTGTCACATTTATATGATTTTTCAATAGTGTGGATTTGTACATGTCGCTGCAAATTACTTTCTTGAGTGAATTTCTGTTTGCAGATTTCACATTCAAAAGATTTTTCACCAGAAAGGATACGTGCATGTTCTAGTAAAGTACTTTGATTAGAATTAGAACATTTAGTTAAACATTCATTATTGATGTTTAAAGGTGTTCCTATAGAAAATCCAATATCATCACACTTATTATGTGTAGTAGCTACTTTTGCATCTAGATTTTCTGTTAGTAATGAATTCATAACTAATATGTTACTGGATTTTTCTTTAATCGTTGTGCTTTGTTCATAAACATCTTTATATTTAACAGCGGGATGAGTAACTACAAAAGAATATCATTACTAATGTTATTAAACTGTTATTGGATTGCTTAACTGGTTTAAAGGTTTAATTAATTTATTCTAAATAAGATTATGAATAGTAATATTGTGTTAGAAAACTTGTGTATAATACAAATGAAACTCACAAATCACAGATCTTTCCAAAGTATCACTGTTTAAACTTTGTACAGATAATGTTTCTACTTTCAAGTTAGGACATGTGACTACAATATCACTATAAGTCATTTTATCTGTCTGCGGTTCTAGTTTTAAATCAGGATCTTTTTTAACTTCGTCGATAGATTTAACAGCTGTATTCTCGCTTTTAAAATTGGTAACAAAGTTATCATTCCCTGGAAAGAAATATAAATGTTATTGCACCTCATTAATTGTGAAACAAATATAAAAAGCTAATTCTTCTGAAGACATAATGCTTCTTGTTCATACCTTCATTAAAGCAGTTCAGACCAAGTTTAAATTGTTCTGCACTGTTTTCTGTAATTTCCTTTTTAATTTTAACTTCCATATTCAATATCTTGTTGTTGATCTTCACTATAAGTCACACTTGAAAGTTTTTAGAAAGTTTTGAAAAGCAAAATTGAAAAACTTAAAAAACCTAACATAACCTCACATTCACACTAGTGATGAATACTATTAGGCTATTGGACATGCGCACCATGCGTTGCTGGTCGCTCGCATTTGGAGGGGCCGGAGGTCCGTTGAACACGTTCATTGGCATTTTTAATTATGACTTTTTGATTATTTATTATTATTTTAATTATAACATTAGTATTAATTACTTTTATTTTAATATCACTTATCATGCATTTTTAATGATTGTGTGCGAAAAAGTATATCCTTTATTTACTCTTATTATATTAATTTTACTTATCTGCATTGTACAATCTTCTCATAGACATTCTTGTGATTATTAGCCACTGCCATAATTTTCAGATATCTACTACTGTGATTTCACAGTAGATATCTCAAAATTAACAAATAGTGGCATATTCCGAACACGGCATGTAATTTTTATTTTGAATATGTAAATTTATCCTAATGTGGCCTTATTTTTATCACATATTTTCTTCATAAAATTGTAAAATTTGTAAATTGCTTGTAAAAAAGGGATAATTTGTAAATTGATAAGAAACTATTGTAAAAATTTGAGTGGAGAAGTGAAGAGACAGTAAAACCTCACTATATTGGACACCCATAGGACCTCGAAAAATGTGCGGTAATATGAAAGGTGTCCGAATAAGGGAGGGAGGAATAAAATATCATTTTAACTTTCTTTTTACAAAAAAAATAGAATAGAATACACATACATTAAGCTCGATTTACATTATACTTTTTTCGTCTAGAAACTTTTTCAAGTTCGTGAATACATTCATTTAAACTAATGTCAAGATTTTTAGTGAATTTACGAATACGAGTAAGTGTTTATATCGACATTAATTTTATTTTACAACTCCGATAAGCGAATTTCATCATCCTCGTCAAATTCGGAGGTTTCTGTATTTTTACTAAATCCAGCTTTTAGAAAACATTTGATTATTGTTTCTTTTTTATACCTTTTCAGGCTGCTGATACCTAAATTAGGCCATTAACCAAAGTTATAGATTTCTCTAACTCTGCCATACAGTCGCTGGTGTCTATAGCGCAAATAAGCTTTTAAATTAAAAAAACTGCTCTGGATTATCTTAACATTCTGTATAATTCCCTAATCTAATAGTTTACAATGAGACGTATTTGGTGGAAAACTGTTGTAAATTATTACAATATGTGAATACTAGCGCCATCTATGTTAAAAAATATGTATTCTAATCTGTCATACGTTGTCTGTTGTTTTTCCTTTTGATAAATAAAATTACTTTCGTTCGATATTTCACGGCGCAAACTGCGTTTTATTTTAAAAACAAATTAAACGAACGTTTTTCAAATTTATTGTAGGGTGACTGGTTGCATTGTTTAAAAACAGTAGCACCTTCTTTTTTTCACGCTGCATCTTCCAGTCAAAGTTTTCCAGCCATTCCGACATAATTTGCTTAGTCATCCAAGCTTTTTTGTATCACTCCAAAGGCAATTTGTCCACATGTGAATTTTGAAAGCAACAGGAATTTTTGTGTTCAGTTTTTCCTTCTCGCCAATCATATGTGCATAATAAAACGGTAATTCTGTCTTTTGAAGCTTTTCCGCCACTACACAAAGCAGAATATTTCTTGAAGAATAGTCCTCAATTAATGTTGGTATTTTTTTCGACTTACGCACATCACTTTCATCTACTTTTGCTGTTTCGCCAGATATTGTTTTAAAAGTTATGTTGTGTTTGCCTTGCAGCTTCTATCTATAGCTTATTCTTTAATAATTGACCCCGAAACAGGAATAGTTTTATTTCTCGCCTAAACAAGAACGTTCTTTAGTTTAGCAAAACCTATTATGCACGAAAAGCTTACCTTACAAAACCAATCATAAACAGTTTGGTCTATGGCTAGCCCAGGTATATTTTTGGAAATTTACTTTTCCTTTCGCTGTCATTTTCTAAAAAACTTTTATGAATGTCTTCTTTTTGTTTTAAAATATCACCTTTTGGGAAGGTTCATGTGTACTTAGTTTTCGGCTTTCCATTACACTAATTATATTCGTATTTTACTTATTACAACGTTAAACATTTTGCTTTGACATAATGATGGTTGACAATGCTTTCTTTAACAAACGTTAAATGAAATTAAACTCAAGTTTGTAGATAACAAGCTTCTGGATTTATAGGACTAGTAAGATTTCTAATCAAATTTCTTTAAAAAAGGATACATAGATTGTAAAATAAGCATTTTAAAAAAATTATTTTTAAGAATTTTTACTATAGTAAAAGCACGTATTCTGTAATTTGCTTAGAAAGGGGATATAAAGATGCCAAAAATTATTTCTTAGTTATTTTTTAAAAGAACTCTTCTGCCGCATTTACAATTTTTCCTTTGAATTCCAATCCTCTTTTGTATTGTACTGTAAAGAACTGAATGTTTTGTGATCAATTGAGGTTCTAATGCTGGACGTGCCTATTGAATAATTAAACTAAATAAATTTTTACCTGGACGGCATTTAAGGGCTGTCCGATGTGGAGAGGTAAATGTAAGTGAAATTGTACGTACTAGGGCAAATATTCAATATCCGAGTCCATTCAAGGGAGATTCTAGAATTGGGAGGTTTTACTGTACTTAACTAGTGTTAATACAGTATGCTTTAGGATTTGATTCTGTTGAGTCTCTGCTGTTAAATGTTGATAGTTCAAGTTTGCACCTGTTAATACTATACCTGCCAATTCACTATGTGCCAACATATTCGATGAAATCAAAAATTCGTTTCTAAATTCGTACATTTGTTTGTCTGTCTGTCTGTTTCCATGTTCCCGTAATTTTACAGGACATGTTATATATTATATGAAATCAGTTTAGAATTTTCCCCTGATTACAGATACATATTCAGTATTTCGATATCTCGAATACTTTTCGAGATAATCAAGATCGAAAATGGCAATTTTAAATTTCGTCATGATCAATGATTCTTGCATTTTCACTGGTTTAGATTTGTGTGCAGCAGGTGATGACTTATTGCCATACCAAGTGAACCCTTTGAAAGCAAAGTACAAACATCACCAATGGCAACAGCTAAGGAATGTTGAAAGGTGTGCTGCAGTTTCACTAAATGCTACTCTTGATTTTATGCCTTCAACGCTTCCACTTATAGGTGCAGCAACTTACTCCTACAGGGGCCAATGTTAATTAAAGCATCTTAGATATTATATTGCTTTATGGAGAGAGTTCAAATTAAAAGTTTGGAATTTTATAGCATAATCGAAATTATGTAACTGACAATTGAGGTATTCATTTTCTTAGGTATATTTCATTTTAAATCTTAACTCTTTTTTAGATATTGTAGTAGTGTACTTGTAATATTGCAGTTTAAACTTCAAGATTGCATAACCGTAAGTTCTAAAACCAGCATCATGGCAGTATGACCAGTTTACAGTATCAAAAATGTCTATTTAGAGTAGTAAAGAACAAAAAGTGAATAGTAGTATCACTCCAGATTATGTTTGACAATACATACAGATTTAAATTATAAGAATTCTTTGTGGCCTTTTGTAATTGTATAAGTAATATTACATGGTTTGATTTTTATTAAAGAAACTGTAATTGTTCAAAACCATTGAATGTAATAAAGCATATGAAGCGCTTTTAAAAATGCACCAATTAGCATTTAGCAATCATAGTAAGTTATTGGAATTATAAAAATAATCTCTCCAGTTGCTCTTTTACTTGTTTATTTGCTTATAATCTTGTTCTTCTCTTTTCTTTTATTTTAATGAAATGAGAATATTTGTTTGTTTTTTTTGTGTTGTGAAAGTACTCAATAACTGTTCCTGCAAAAATCTAAAGTAACTGTACCTTTAGGTTTGTTGTAGATTTATATGTAAATACTTTACTCTGGTTAGATCATATTGTATAAAGTTACATGACCAAATTTAGGTGCATCATAGAGATAACAAGATTTTTCAATATTAGATTGAACCAATATCTCAAAATTGTGAATTTTAAACTACGATATGTTGAGGACACTATTAAGATGTTTTATTTAGCACTGATGTGTTTCTTTGTGTATATGAACTCCCAACTCCTTTTCAAGTTTTTATTATTTCTTCTATGTACCTTATAATGTTTCCTTCTGCTTTCTTGAATTCTTGAATCAATATGCTATTTTAAGCATCATCATAATTTGTTGTGTTGTGATATTTTTACATGCTCACTTTGCATTTTGAATGCAACAGAAAAATAGAATAAATCAAAGTAATTTGAATTATAATGACTTTATTTGTGATTTAAAAATTTAACAATACTAAAACAAACATTGTAGAAATAACTGTAAAATATAACAGGGTGTAAGAAATAAATAAAAGGAACATAACATAATATCAACATAAAAAAATAATTTTAAAGATTTAATCACTATACTCAATTTACATTAATAATGAGATTAGTTCCTCGTTTTAAATTTAAATACCTTTTATGGAAGAAATTCAATAGTTAGATAGGTATATAAGAGGAACGTTAAAGCACAACATGATAAGCAAATTTATTATAAAATAAATAAGTTTTTAAAAATATATTAAAAGCTACATTTAACATTGCACGATTATGATCACCAATATTATTTACATCTTTTGATTATCATAAAAATAGTTATTTCTATATTATATCTATTTTTATCTATTCCTGTGTAACATTTTGTTATAGTTAATTAATTAGTAGATTATTTATACGACAATAATTTGTTACATAAATAATAAAATAAATATATTCAAATAAAATAAAATAATTTGTTAGTGCATAAAAATTTTTGTTTTTAATAACACTTAACGTTTAAGTACAGTTACTTATACAGTATCTATACTGTGATGTATCGTAGTGGAATGAAACGTAGATAATTTTAAAATTTTTATATACATAGATCTAATTGTTTAGTTACATAAATGTGGTTTATTAATTTTTGTCTTAAATATACAAGGCATTTGTCCAAACATTAGGACAACATTTATTTCTTGCATTGCCAACCTTCGTAAAAGGCAGAATAAAAATTGTTTTTAAAGAAAAGATTAGTTACCTACAATTTACTAACTCACTGTATATTGTATTCAAGTTTTTACTAATATACAAGATACTTATTTATATGATATAACTGTTCAGTCATTAGATAACAACATTCACAGATCTTAGCAGGTGCGATTAAGGATATCACAGAATCATGCTGCCATAGGTCAATAACTAAATAATAGCAATCCTGTCTTATGGTAGTAGTCAGTTAATAACAAGTTTTGGCAATCAAGTTATCTTATAGGTGGATTGAATGGTTATTTACTTTACTGTCCATGATATAATAATGTTTTCTTATGAGAAATTAGATCTAAGACCTGGTATTGTGGATGGACTATCTAGCTAAAAACCTGATGAAACTTAAATATCAGTAAAAGACCTAAAATTGAATTTCTTTCTCAACTCTGAGAACTGTTTCAGAAATACACTTGTGAATTATGTTTTACATTAAATCAATAGAGGCAAAGTTATAAACAAATGCCTTCTATATCTAAAATAATAATAAACCAGCCACATAATTTTACTGAAGAGTACAAAAATATATATGCTACATTTTTAAATTAAACACTTTATAAAACTTAACAAATATCAATATAAATTGTAAAATGATCACATTCAAGGTCATTGTCAAATAAAATCATTATTGTTCCAGCAACAATCTTTTGAGTTCCTCTATTATTAGTTATTATTAATAAATTCATTTTGCATATTAAAAATTAACTTGCATAATATACGTGTCTTTGGTATTTAATACAAATAGTATAAAGATGAACTAATAATACTTTTATATAAAACCATGTGATGTGATCAAATAAAAATAAAAAACGAAAATGAAAGAATGATTAATGTATTAAAACTAAAATGAGTTTTCATTAATTTTCGTCATCTGAACTAAGTAACATAGTTTTTTCAGTATAATTTTGAGATATGGTGGAAACTCGAGGTCCAACATTTTGAGTTCTTGAAGTATTTTCTAGGCTATTGTAGGATTGTGTGACAGTTCCTCCGCTAGGACTCATGGGGTCATCTGGATCATATGTTGAAATTCGCATACCACGACCATTTTTTCCACCTAAATTTAAAAAGTAAATAAAAGTTTTTGTTTTGTTCATTAAAACATTTAATACAATCGTTAAACATATTTAAAGAATAACTTTTTTTATTTTCCTATTGCTATTCAAATCGATTCAACTTGATATGCTTTTATTCCTTTTTTTAAATACCAGTCATGCCTGGTATTACATTATTATTTGATACAGAAATCTTACTATTCTCGCTCCCGATTTTCAATTGAAAATAATGTCAACTTTTTTTATTTGAAATGTAATATCTCATGTCATCATTTGTATTTGACGTTTTTGGAATTTACGTTTGCTTTGGTACCCAAAAAGTTTTGAAGGTAATTTTTTATTTTATTAAATTCGATTCCTCAAGATAATCAAAAGTTCTTGTTCTATGATAATTACTCAAAGGTTGACTTCCAATGTATACCTACTTATTTTAAACAACTTTGTACATGTGGTTGTGGGTGTGTTGCATGTGGTCTTACTGTATGAGTTCTCTAAATCAGTACGTTTTGTAATCTTTTGTGTTCTGATTCAGACCTTACTTGATATACCTTCGTTATGTTTTTGCTGCATACAATCATTCTTGTTTTATTTATAACTTTGATGGTTTGTCCATAGTTTGCTTGCTTGATTTTTATAGATTGTTATCACTTTTTGTAGTTAATATTTCAACTAACTTTCCCTTCATTCTTTTTCTAGTGTATTTAGTAAATAGATTTTAGCAGATTGCTGCTGCAATCTATTTTTGGATCTTGCAATTTTCAGTTACAAGCAAGAGTTGGGCTTTAAAAGGTAGCCAAACAACAATTTATTGGGTGTAGATATGGTGATCTAAGTGAATGATGGAAATTCTTTTGGAATTAATTCTACATTTTGTGAGGAACCAATTTCATCCCTTCTCTATTTCTGATTGTTGCTATTCTGCCCCCTGTACACTGTATAATATATTTTTACAGACAGGGATCGTCAGTACTAACAGGTTCTTTGGTTCATTAGTAATTTGACCGAAGTAGGCGTTGATTTAAAGGATTGCTCAACAACTAAAAGTCGTCTTATTGCCTAATAGCAGTTTCATAAGTTTGGTGCCTAATATCATTATCCTCTAAATCAATGCCTACTTTGATCAAATTGCAATGTCGCTATTTGTGATCTTTTTTTTT
>VTPC01000935.1:0-19302 GCA_011009095.1 Ignelater luminosus
AATTCATTTTACATTTAATATCTTTCAGGAATAAGATTTAATCAGCTTTTACTCCTGCATACAAAGTTAGGATTTATGAAAAGTTATTACCGTTATAAATTTTAGGTAAAGTATTATTTCAGTGTTTGTTTTAAGACATTGGAATTAAAATGTTAAGAAGTTTCTCTGTAGTGTATAAAGTGGTTTTATGTTATAACTGGCAAATATAAATTGAAAGCTTTTATAATGAAAATACCTTGTTAAATGTTAAAAATGTTATTAAACAACTACTTCTTAATAAACAAATTAGAGTCGTTGTAGTTATAATATTATGACTAAAATGGTTTTATAAAAAGTTCTAATAAACTTTCAAAGTTTGAATCTTTCATCTAGCTTGATACAGTAAAACAAAAAAGATTTTCTGCTGCATTTTAATTAGCGACGGGTTTCCAATTTAAAAATCTCAGCATTTTCATCTAAAAATGCAAACACTTGTTAGATCTCTAATCCGAATTAAAAATATTTATTTTTGTAATTAAGACTCTTGACTTCCGTTGGATGTTGTACAAAAAATATTGTTTGCGGAGAAAAGATGGCAAAGTGGAGCTTTTTGATTCTTTGATTTTTGTTCTGATTTAGTTTTTTTACTTGTCTAACGTGAGGTTGTTTTATAGAGTTGTTTCTTTTAGTTAATGTGCTTTTTAAAATGAGGCTGAAGTAGATATAGGGCGATTAAAAAGTTTTATAGAAGACTCTCTCTACAATTAGAGAAAAATCAGCTCGAAACAAAAAGTAATGAACGTCAGGCACCAATTAAATTGGAAAAGTGTTAGATGATCAAATCAATACGTAGATAAATATATAGCATTAAACCTTATTATATCTATGTTATGATTCGGAAGACTTTAATATCAAAATTGAAATGTAAGTTACGACTTGCAAACTGGAAAAACGTGAAATATTCGAGAAGGAAGTAATAATAGATACATAAGGGAGCTCATCTAAAATGTAGGCATGCTCGTATAATACACAAAGCTGGAATTGTTATTGATTGAGATTATCATAATCCATTAACAATAAATTGTAGTTCAACATTATGTTTCTTGTTTCAGGTGGATTATTTAAACCAATTTTACACCAATACCAAGGACTGACGCAACTGTCTTCAAGGTAAACTTCATTCTAATTTATATTACAGTACTATAAAAATGCTTGAACAATACTAAAGAATAGAAGGTTAAGTTTACAGTTTTGTGTAACCGTTGGTAAGCGTCTTTTCCCAACATTCTCGGATACTGCAACAGTTTAAAAGCTCATTGACTGTTGCTAAAAACAACTTTTGATTGAAAAGTTGCTTGGTTTCTCTTTAGGTTATTCGAAGCCGACTGGAGAATTTTCAGTTGTATACATTAAAATCTTGTCTTCAATAGGTATAAGAAGTCTTGTATACAAGTTAACAAGCACAATAATTGTTTTTAGATTGTTTACCTTGAATTCAATTATTTATATTGATGAATACCAACCTATAAAAGGAATTTTTGCCCATTTTGTAATGTTAGGTCCACTGACTACCTAACATAGTTGCTACAGCCGCTAATAAACACTGAAATCGTATAACTATTCTTTTACTAATATACGAATGCATCTGCGTGTTTTTACTGTCTAGACTCTACGTTATAATGTATTATTATTCATAGAGCTTAAATAGTAGAATGACCAAATCTAGAAAATCTGTACTTGCGCGTAATATTTTACAGTCTATCAATAATAATTGACTAACAAGTTAAGAAGTATATAGCACAAGATGGAATATTGTCAATGGTAACGTAATTCAGTCAGCCTTCTAGTCTGTCGTTCTGTTCAATTATCAATTAAGTTTCTCCGACTTTATAACTTTACTTTTACCACGTTTTAAACGTACCATTAAATTGATGAAACTCTTGGTTCTAGTTCTCTGTACAACAAGGAAACCCAATAAGACTAAGTTTCTCTATATGTACAGAATCTTCGGAATAAAAATTTAAATTATTCAAAAGTCTGTTAAGAGAAAAGATTCTAATCTTCAGGAATGCATCAACAACTAGTGTATATCTTTTCCCGGCCATCTGTTAAACTAGAGATGAAGACAAACAAAAGCTAACTTGCTCAAAAATCATTTTTTAGATTAAATGTGTAACATAAAATCAATGCCAATAGCGGGACTTCAACTATAAATCCGAAGGGCATAGTTTTGTGGAGTTCAAAAGCGCTATAATATGGAAATGCCACGGTCTTTGAGTTCTAAATTTCCGTATTAATTTCTGCAACAAAAATCTCTTATAGTAAAACAGAAAAGCTAACCGGTAAATGAAGGTCTATTCAACAAATCTACAAAGCTACAGTTTCTGAGTCTAGACATTTCGTTTTTGATTCCTTGGACTTGAGACTAATCAATTCCGATTTTCGGGAATTCCCAAGGTTTGAGAGAATTTTAAAAACTGGTTAGTTTGGTTATTCTTAATTTTTTTAGGTTTCCACATTTCATCAGACTAAAAGCCTAAAACCAAGGACTGTCTTGACTTGAGACAGGGATGCTGCAGGTCGTTTTTAGGCCTTTTAGATCACAAAAACAATATCAATCTTTGTATCATAATATTGTACAAATATTTTGGTCCTAAGGGATAAGCCTTAGGATCAGTATTAAAGATATTCCTGTCCGCCGCTCATTAAGGCTAAACATATTTATATTGGCGGGTAGTTTTATTATAAGGACGCGCACCTTATCAACAAGTTGAAAGCCTCTATACACATCATTAAGCCCAAATAGCATCTAAGCAAGTCACTAAAAACAAAAATATTTGCATCACATTAGTCGTGGAGCCTTTCTAAAACTATAGACTCTTATGATCCTTACTTTGGAATTCTCTTCAACTCCGTCATTAAACGAAATTTTCATGTTTTTTAAATTAACTTTCAAAAGGAGACGCAAATCTTGGACTGTTATTCCTAGAATTCGAAACGACATTCTTCCAAAAATCTCTCAGGAATTCTCGAGCTGGGAACTCTACTACAAACTTGATCCTTTGAAGGTCGTTGATCCAGTTCTTCACGACCTTCCATTTTAGCAGGACGTTGTTTGTTCTCACCTGCTTGTGTCTCATGCCACATACTTAATCTAGAGATCCGAAGATTACATAACGGAACTATGAACTAGACAGATATAAAGAGACAAAGATGAAAGATTTTGAAAACTTAATGACTTTCTAAATTTTTTATGGAAGTCAAAGATGTTTGTTTAACATGAAACTATCTTACTTGATTTATTCTTATCTGAAGAATCTATCACAATTCGCGGATAACTGCTGTTAAGTTTTCCCTTGTCATGTCAGTTAAAAATTCATAATACGCAACTAACTGTATATTATCTTCAGTTACTTAAATTCTTAGCAGTTTTCTAATTTGAGCGAAAATCTGTTTTGCATTCTGTGAAATGTATGTATGATAGGTCTCTGTCTAGAAATGTCTCTGAGTCCTTGCAAATCTCTTTATGCTTCATTTTTTCTAGTCATTTAAGTCATCTCTGAATATTTTAAATTTTTAAGTCCCTACAGATCATTACGTTTTTTCAGACCTTTAAGTTTTCACAGGCTCTTTGTTTTTGCGCAGTTTTGAGTCTTCCCTTAGATATCTTTATTTTTTGGATTCTTGCAAACGCAGAGCTTTTACACCATTAACCCTTGAAAACCTACGGGTAGCAGTAACTAAATAAATGACGACTCAGGCGATACTTGTTGTACGTAAAGAAATGCAAACATATCGTCCCAATATTAAATACAAAATTGTGTACAGAGTTTATTTAAAAGAAACAAGTGGCTGGCATTAGCTGCTTAACTGTAAACTGAACTTCTGGCATTCGAAAACCTTAATATAAATTATGATAGATTGAAAGGGCGCCAGGACTTCTTATTTGCTGTAGCCTGCCGACTTAACATGGATTTTAATATGGCTAGTTTTCCCTAAAAGTTTCGTTTGGAGTTTTCTTTTAAGAATTTCTATCTCCTTTAACGTAAAAACTTACATCTTGATCCGCAATGCTACAATAGACTGTACCAGGTGTGCTGAGTCGGATTTAATTATTTATAATTTGAACACATAGATAAATCTCTATGATTGGACGCATTACAAAATAAGCTTCAATATGAATCACCCTTAATGAGCGAATCAAGCAAAATATTGGAAGTGCAAGGCAAATTTTAAATCAGTGGAGATTCAATGTATTGCATTGTTTTGAATTATATTTCAGCATTGAAAGGTAGATAATGCAAATACAGCAGGCAATTCTGAAAAGTCTACCTTGTATCATTCACAATAATTGTTCTTATTTTAAAATGTTATATAATATTAATTAACTTTATTTGCGCTTATGGATTTGATATGAGTTTGTAGCGTTAAATTGATGAGAAATCTGAAGAATTCTATATCCTTTCGAACATTAGCTGTTAATACGGTGATCAAGAGAAACAGAAGCTAGTTGAATAAATGTTGATATCTTAGATCAATGGTGTAAGTTGTTGCGGGAAAAACGAGAATGAGTGACTCAGAGTTGGTAACAAACCCTTAATATACAGTTTGACGTGCCACTTGGCTAACTCGGAAAGTTGGAGACAAGGTTGGTTGGTACACTCCGTAGGTAACTTATTCTTAGCTGACAAAGTAGAAAAAAGAATCAAATCAATGGGTGCCAATGACGATCGATACTCGACTTTCTGTAGACCTCACCACAACACAACTATAAGGCCTTTTTGATAAACTTGTAATATTCGTTAATGCTTCTGTCACACGACGGAAGTGAACTCGAATAGTACACCCGGCTTTCTTTAATGTTAAATACCTTATGACAAATAAATAGAAGAAGCTCCGTGGTTTGTATGGTGTCACGGCCTTGATGGTTGTCAAACTATCAGCGATTTACAGCTAATATATATCTGCAAGTACTTCAAACAAAAACATCCAAACACAAGCATACAGGTTAACGATTATATACTGTAAACAACATAAAAACTAAAGATTATATACAATTCGTCGCGTTACAAACAAACAAACAAATTCATATAAACGTTTTAATTGATTCGTGAAATGAACGAGAGAATCTGACTGTTTTATTGAATGTAATGTCAAAGCAAAACGTTATTTATAGATAAACAAAATTTGCATTAGAGAGCTCTGTCTCACTTATCAGGCCTTACTAAATTAAATTACAAAGCATCTCAATACTACTATTATACAACAAAGAACAATTTTTCAAATTTAACATTTACTCGAAATGAATACATAAAGAAAGAAACATTCGTAATTAAGTTTGTCATATTAGCGTTACGTCTCAATCTAAACAATCCGTCGCTTTCGCCTCTGTTTATCGTATCAATACACTAGTGACCTAAAGAATCCTGTTATCGTATAAATACTTTGGCGTTAATACAAAATTCTTAGTTAAACAATTTGCAAAGTGAGATCTTGTCCTATCTTTATTTGCTAAGATAAAGTTGTAACAGTTTTAAGTTGTAAAAGATTTACTTAAAGCTATTTAATTTACTCAACTAATAGAAGTCAGTTCGATTTTCCAGAAAAGCGACAGAAGTTCACATTATAATACAAAGTCTGAACTTACGCAGTCAGTGAGTGCGTTGAATTTCTTCGCACACTGTTAATACTCAACAAATAATTTAAAACGGTTTGCGCACAATTTAAATATTGGATTGTTGAAAGATTTACAAATCTTCAAAATCCCACTTCGAATTCGCTGGCCGAGCTCTCCAGACTGGTGAAAACGAGTTGCTTCTGATGCAAATATCGTGACTAAATAAATAAATAAATAAATAAACTAATGAGTTATCTCAAGATTTTGTTTGTGAGATATTAACAATGTTATAATGAATGGACGTTTAGATCTATGGACATTATTGAACTATAGGGCGTGATTGAACACAATACATTAAATGTCAGTAGCACAACTCTCTCTCAGTTCAGAGTTTTTAAGTTTTTGCAACAAGAAGCTGCAATGACCAGCTGATTCTTTCACGATCTCATACAAACATAACATTCTATAAAAATTTAGAAGCTTTATATTTAAGCCTGAAAGGTTTATTTATCAAAATTCGGGATACCCTAATGGCAACTTTTCCCCTTGTCAGTTTCATAAAATGCAACTTACATTTCATTCTCAGTTACTTTATTTATTAGCAGTTTTCTAATTTTGAATCGTAATCAAATCCATTTTGCATTCTATAACATCAATTTTAGTGAAATAAGTCACAATCTTTTACATTCTGTGGGTAGTTTTTGTGAAATCCTTCCAGAATCCAGATTCTTCTTTTCTGATTGTTGTGAGCCTACAAACTAAGGCTCCAATTCTAGTGGGGCAGAATATCATGGTTCTTTTGCCTCTAGGTAATTATGTTACTAAACAGTGCTTCAGCTTTACGTGTAAGCAGATATTAACAGAAATTTGGATGTCATGTTTATAGTTGTATTCGCGAACGCTATTGATTAAGACGCTACTAAGAATAAACTGAGATAGTTGGAAATCACGTCTATTATTTCACCAGGAAACTTGTTTTGACGACATGAGCGCTTGTGCAAAGTTACAAACGAGATGATTAATTTTACAACCCAATTGAGTAGAAGACACGGGGAAACTGATGAAAACATTGCAGATACAAAGTGAATATGAGTGTCAGTTGTTGATAAATAATATAATCAGATGAACATAACAGAACCTGATTTTTTTTTGAGAAAACGTAGAATAGCAGCAGGTAAGTCTTCATTACTTTGAACATTTGGCGGTTGTTGTGTAAATTGACAATGTAGGACTTTTTTGTGGTGTAAATAATTAATTTATTCAGCAATTATTTATTGAATTAATGCGATTTAATTATACATTTAATGTAATCTAAAGACAGCCTTATGCAAAAGCAGGTGAGGTTTGAGCAAACTGGCAACTACTACATTATTCAGAATTTTGATTATAATTCATAATCTTGGGTTTATAATTGTTTATTTTATGTAGTTTATTACATTAGCGTAGGTGATAAATACTTGGATTAAAATATAAAGAATGTTTATTAATTTATTATCTCATTTCAACCTTTTATTGCAAAATAAACAATGCTGACCTTTTAGGTCAGGTTTTTTCCTAAAACAAGTATATTTTGCTTTGAAGCACATTCATGCGTACTATGTATTGAATTAAGTGTTGTATTTGCAAACATTTCAATATTTTTTTGTGAAACACGTTTCCTTGTTTCCGTTTTGCTAATCGTACTGTGTTATTTTTTAAAATTTTTATAAAGCTAGCTTTTGTGATACCTAAACAAAAACTTTTAAACATTGCTATACATTTTCATATTTAACTAACTGGATAATGATAATTTATTAAAAGAGCAGCAAAACGCTTTTTCTTTTATAAATGTATTAGTCTGTTAACATTTCAGTGTTGAATTTATTTATTTTGTCCCTGCATATTAGTTATTGCTTTAATTTACAGTTAGTCGTGCGACAATACTACTTGTTACCAGCATAAGCTAATTATTTCGATGGGAATAAATGTAGCAATGTTATTTTTAGTGCTAATTAAATTTTATCATGCAATACCCATCTAATAACGAGCATAAAATTTGTTATTTCTGCATATTACATAATTACTGCACTTTTAATTAATAATAATCTTATAATAAAATACCTATATATTATAAAAATTGTTTTTTATGTTGCAATTAATATACTCACAGCTGCAACACGCTTTTACTAGTGAATAAAAATTCAACAATAATCTACGCACCGGTACGGTGTATTCATAAAATAAAGCTTTGCCAAATTATACACAAAAGAAATGTTGGCTATTATAGTGCCAAGAACGTGGAATAAGAAAAGCGCACCCGAAGCCAAGTAATTCAAGCATTTAAGGAAACTTTCAGAAAATAAATCCTTCGAGTCAGTAATGTTCTTGGATAAGAGGGGATTTTACGTCCCTCATGGGTCATATAAAATGTATGCAGAAAATAGAGGAAATATAAATTTTATTTTGTTGCTGTATCATATCAGGGAGCGAGCTTATGCTTATGCTAATAACAAACTTGTGTTTATTATGCTAATGTCAACATACACTTTGGTATTTATTTTTAATTCAAAAGGTAACTTTATATACTTTTAGGAAATAATGTGCCCATTACATGAGCACTTTGACCATCAACTGCTTTCCTGAAAATCGAAAATCTGATTGTTTCTTCAATATGTGCAAGTTCCTACAGAGAGGAAGTTTGAAATTATTGCGGAGGTGGCAGTAAAGGGAATATGCATGATTTCATAACCGTGTTTAATTTCTCTTGCATAATTATTTAATTTGTTTTGGAGGATAACAATCTCTTTAGTTAATAATGATGTAATTATCAAACCTCTTTATGACACCACCTACGCTGCTTAAATTCAGAGCGTCTTTTAGTTTCACCCTGTTACTCTCTGACATGTACAACAATTATCGTGATTAAATCGCATATATTGTGTTACGGAAAAAACTGAAATTAGTGACCCATTGGTAGTATAACCATATATAAAATCGATATGCCACCTGTAATGCTAGCCTTTATGCAGAAAACTTAGAGCAAGCGATAAACAACAATAATAATACGGTAATCTTAGGGGTTTCAATATTGAGAGGGCGTCAGCTGTAGTAAAACGTCGGGGACCTAGTTTCGAATAGAAGACCCCACATCTGATCTTCGTATCTAGGTCACTAAGCGAGATGTTATCCAGGGTCGAATCACAGATTCGAATGATACACAAATAAATGGAATAGATATTGTACTGCACTCTATGTAGATACTTACTTTCTCAATCTGAACTTAAAATAATGAATTCGTATAAGAATGTCCACGTCACTGGATTCCGAGACAGCTGATTCCTGAATTCTTAATACAGAATACACTGAACTCGCGGCACTGGTTCGCACAAGATTTGATTTACAGTTACTACATAAATCTTTACAAGAATGGACGTCTACACGTCTACACAGAGCGAGGCAGTACTAATCTCGTAGAAAGTTCGATGAAAAAAATGTTAAGATATTATAAGATAAATAGCAGTACGGTAGTTTTGAGAGTTCATCGTGAAATTATTTGGCAATTTTCGCCTGCTGGAGATGATTTTCGAAGTACGGTACGATAAAGACGCATCCAGAATATTTCAGGAAAAAGTCTATCAATTGTTTAACAAAGACAGAATTGAAGAGCAACATTTTCAATCAAGTATAACTTCACCTTAGCAGAAAATTAGTCAAGCATTTGACTATTTCTTGGTAGTTCGCAAATTATTTCTGTTCCAAAATTTCACATGACAAGACACGAAAGACGCATGCTTCTGCTTTGATAGCGGTAGATGAACTCTGTTGAGTGCTGGTTGATCAACATATCGGGTGATCATACAACCAATAAGATAGTGTAAGAAGGATGTGATTTAGCGAAAAATTTGGACGTTGCACTCGGCAATTACAGCAAATATAAATCTTGTCTGTGCTAAACAAGGTGACAGATTTATAGTTTTAAGGGTAATAAAACCAAAAGATAAGAGTATAGAATTCTCTGAATCGCAAAACTGAAGTATGAAGAATATTAATTCAGAGATAATGTCATTCTATATCAAGCCCTAATACATCTCTAATTTAACATTAAGAAAACATTTTTATAAAAGAATTCTAGAGAAATTTAACGTTCCCAAGCTATAAATTTAGACAATGTCAAAGGGCATTAAACCAAGGAACTTTTATATTATAGAAAGACGTTAAACTTAATTTCTAAAAACGACCAGCTATTACGAGTGGTTCAACTTTCGCGTCATCAGATAATACTGTACCGCTGACATTATCTTTAGCGCCACACAAACACCATCCTTTGAATCCAAATAAAATTGGCTTTCCCCAAATAAACATTTTGCATGAGTATCTCCCAAAGTATGGAATCATTTGTTCGTCGACAGATAGATTATGCAAAAAGATTCCAAACTGCATCAAACGTTTATTGCATGCATTGGTGAATGGTAGCAACTTTGTAAATTTATCATTACGATCCAGATCTTTATTAAGCGCCAAATGGAAAGATCGCTTAATTGGTTCGAATCTGGAACATGGCATTGTCGGCTTGACAATTGGAATTCCAAAATCCAGTGAATTGAACGAATAAAATTTCCATTGTGGAAGAGAGTGATAATCGCTCAAGAACGAAATGCCCAAAAACGTTTCAGTTCGTGCTCTTTGATAGCAAGTTGAGCATCATTTTGATTTTCGTAAACATTTCACTGATCAACCATCATATCCAGTATTATTTCCTGGTCATGCAGAGTGTTAAATCGTTTGGTAGGGGGCTTTTCTGACTCAACTTCTACCTTCATTGAAACGTCTGGTATTTCAGGTTCATCCGGTTCGTCAACTGAATATTTAATCTCTACACTCCCAGCAATGTCTAAATAGAGTGGAACATCGCAGTCAATGTTTGCATCATCAATGTGCTTGTTATTATTCGTTTCGTCCGTTTCTGGAAGAATATATACAATATTTATATCTTTCGACCGTCTCACTTCATCTTCCTCGTTGGACTGATCAAGACTGCCATAATTTCAGTTATTACTAATACCTTTTGCGCTACATTGCAACTACAAATATTGCTATATATTCAGTATAATAACAGAATTATACATTTGATATATTATTCGGTTATTTGTGTTTACAAATACTTACTACTGAGAATAACGTGCCCAAAACTCGAAACAATCAAAATACCTTGAGAAAACTACGCACTGTCAATAAGATACGTCTGCACCGCAATAAAGAACAACATCAAATGAGCAAATGTCGCGAAAAATTGCGCTATGTGACGGGTTTTATTAACATATTGACCCAATGGGTCGCAAACGTCCTATCGAAATGTGACAGCAGGTAGTACTATCATAGGTGTCGTAGCCATTAAAGCGTGCATTATATATCAGAAATTCTATTCTTCGTCTTTAAGGTACGATGTATATTTAGACTTAATTTGATTTTTAAATATTTTCAATTTTTTTCAAGAAAGGTATGTTTGGAGGGTTTAGGTCAAAGGTCAAATATATACGTATAGACAACATTTCACGCTTTCAATATGTACAAGGCAAGCGCTATCTATTCGCGCTTTTTCTATAAAGATTCTAAATTGAGGGGTCGAGAATGACCAAAATGGGTTAATGGGGAAAACTGCCCCATGCATGGGAAAGAGTAATAGTCAGACAATTGAAAATCATGGACTAAACTGATATCATCTTAAGACCACGGCAAAAGACACGAAAACAATGTAAAGCCTTAGTGGGGAAAATAATAGAACAACAAGGTCAACCGGATTAGAGAGTATTGGAGAAGTACCTAGAGATGATGGAAGACTGGCGACCCTCTACCCTTAGTTATTTTCTGAAACGTCTTACGGCGCGACGCTCTATATATTCCGCAACGGAATAATATGGAACAAATTGAGATAGATCAAGATACTATTTCTAACCTGCACGATGAGAGCGGTCTCAGGCAAAACATCTCACCCTCCTTTGTCCTTTCCTTTTCTCTTTCTTTGTTCTGTACGCATCTTCCATTTTCTGTAGTAAATTCCAATTGACATGTCTCTCTCTCTCTGCTTGATTGCCTACTTGTCCGTTCTCCCGAAGGGTATAAAACGAATTTCATTCGAATAATTTATTTCTTATTCGGTCTAGGCGTACGTTACGTTGCCAGAGTTAACAGCCGTTTGTTAACAGAGAATAAGGCTCTGGAAACCTCAAACAACGAGAGCTTGGTTAGGAAAGGAGTTCGTTTAGAAAATACAAATGCACATGCAATTGAAACCTCTCATATCTTAAGGCTTTGATTTGGTACTAAATAAAGGATTCAAGACTACTCTAGTGCTTGGCAAGAAATCTCAGTTTGGAACTAACGAGATCAGGCCTGAGAACTGCAGTTTGTTGGATTATCGAAAACACGAATCCAGAAATCATGCGCTTTGAACATCTCAGATCTCTAGAGTATGCGAATGTATTGTCTTTATCTTATTTGTGATGCATGTTTCATGACAACAGAATATAACGCATTTGGTACACAGCAAATACGCGTTATTGAGACACATGGAGAAAAGCTTTCAGAAAAAAAACAGAGATTGTATCACAGATACTTGATGTTCTTGATACAGCAGACCTTTCTAAAGTACCCTTTCTGACAAGTGCAAGTCTTTTACTTTTAGCTTCAAAACTCATCGACAAATGACTTGATAAACTTCTTAAAAATGAGCAAGCAGAAAAATCATTTTGATTAGGATTCCGCAGGAATTGATATTAAAAGCTTCTTTTTCGTCGTGGCAAACTAATATAAATGCACGAAGTCGATGGAATATTTTTGTTGCTATTGACAATGCAGCGCTCAAATAGTAAACGATCCATTTGGCGCTGGATGCTGTTTATGTTTACATTTTGCTCTGGTGTTTAGAACAAGCACATCTACCCAAGACGGCAAGTAGAAGGTTGAAGACACACTTTTCCACCAGTAATTGCAGACAATGAAGAAGTTTGAATATGAGGTTTGAAGATCTTTGAATATTCTCTTTATTGGATACTTTTGCTACTTCTTCATTGATCTTACTATCATGTTTTAATAAATTTGATTGAGATTTCCTTTAAGATTGATTTCGGTTTCGTAACAAATGTGTTTCGAGTTTGATCCAAATTTGAATGTAATTTTTGATTTCCTCCATATTGGGATCATAATGTAGTTTTCTCTATCGAATCTTCATCTATCTAACAGTATTAGAAACTCACGTTGCAAACAATCGATTTCTTATGTGTGTATGTCAAAATTACATTCTGTACAATATTAAAGGCTTTAGTTAAGAGAGTGCAATTAGCATCAGACGAAGGTTGGGCTCTACTTATGTAAAACCATGAGTGTTGAACTGGCCGAACAAGTCATTGTTTTTTGTCAGTCTTTCTAGCTGTTCCAGAAGTACAGCTTTTATTCAGCTAAGGTTTGGAAATAAGTTTATTAGTGAACGGCCGTGTGACTTAGAGAAAGCTGGAGCTCCGGTAAGCATTCAGCAACTGAGCGAACAAGAAATGAGTGGAATCTAAAAATTGACCAGAGATACCAAACCATCACTAGAGGGAGACATGGCAAGAATTAGGAGAGACCACTCCACGCTTCCGCGCAGAATTTAAATAGAAGCAGCTACATCTTGAAGGAGTTTTCTATTAAATTATTATTAGAGCATGGTGTACAAAGAACGCAAATGAAAGATTAATATCAATGAATATTAATATTCTCAACAAGATTAAAGTGTACTACAAAAGAATTATTGTTTACAAAACTATTACTGTGGTATAATAAAATAATTTAAAATATACAACTGCATGCTGACAATAGGAAGGCCTAGTTGTAAACTCTAAACTTTAGTTTACAATACTAATCCAGAAATACATATATTAATATCAAGCAGGTAGACCTAGCTGTTCAGGTTTCAGAATTTCAAATAGTGGCACTTCTGATATTCAAACCTTAGTGTGCTATTCTGAATGCAAAATTTTATTATGATACTGTAATATGTAGTACTGTTACAGAATCCTGGAAGCAAATAAACGTTTGATATTATCTTGTAACTCGATTCAATCTAGTTTAGGAGAAATTTATCAAAACATTAATATTCCTTTTAATTTATTATGTTAATGGTCGGAAAAAAGCAATTTTCATGGCGTTCAAAACACTTTAAGTGGTTACTCGTTCCAACAGCAGTTTCATTAGGAAAAAAAGTAAATTAAACCGAATTGATTTAATTAAAGTTGAAAATAAATAAAGGGAAGTCTGTCTCACTGTACAAAATAAATAGCAGGCGTATGTTTGTGTATACAATGCAGAGAAACTCCAGTTCCCTTCATCGCAATATTAAGCTAGAAAATGTACATAAATAGAAACTCTCTAGAGAAAATGCCCTTGTCTCTAGCAGTCACATTAACACCCAGTTTTACCCTAAGCGAACTTACACTATAACTACAATATAACTTGAAATTTACTGTCGTTAATAATAAAACAGGATAACACGTACTACCGCAATTTACGCCTGCCTGTTCTTATTAACGTTCAAAACGCCGATTTATACATTAAATTAAAAAAGAAAGCGTTTTAAGTGCTTTAGGGAAATTTTGTCCCACGATACCTGTTTGCGTTGTTTGTGGGTTAATTTGTGGTACAAAAACCAGTAACATGTATAAAATGAGTAACCTTCCAGCGAATCCCTTCGAAATTAAATTCAAATTAAAACAATCCTGGTTTTATTCGCGACAATATCTGAGTAATTGCTTTTGGAACATCTGCGCTTTATGGAATAAAAAATCTCATCATAAAGTGATAACTCACGGTGATTTCGACATTTTCATTTTGTGTTTTATATATTTTTTTTCGGTGTCGTCATTTTTTTATTTTCATAAACATGAAAAGATGTTCATCAGATACCGTTTTATTTTGAAGCTAAATGTACTAACGTAAATTTCTGATTTTGTCAATATACTGCTAACATAAGAAATCCTCATAATGCAGTGATATTTTATTTAGTAAATAATAACAGAAAATACGGAATTTCTTATTTACATTGTTATTTTAATTAGCTCAAAAAGAATTCATGAAATGTCGCTGAATCTCATCCTGAATTAGAAATTGGAATTGTTTGAAATTTTATTTGGTATACTGATGAAATACGATGCAACTGTACAAAAATGCGTAAATAATTATTTATTACTCATTAGCATACCATAATAATTGCATTTTTACCTTTGTGTACTAATTCCTTTTATATTTGTCCTAGTGGCATGACAAGGGTATGACAGACTAGGTATATAACCTCGATGTAATGAATTAAACACTAAACACTTTGTTTATTCATTACAAATATATGAATTTACATAGTCATGCCATAATCTGATAGTCTTTCAATTTTCGCGTGCTTCTGAATAGACTAATTAAAGACAAAACGTATTAGCAAACTTCTGTGGTATATGTGAGAAAAGTAGGACGGTAACGTAGCAGTTGGAATTATAAATTTGCGTTGAGTTGAAAAATCGTTTTAATTTTAGTTTGGTCATCACAGAACTTCTCAAAAGCCGATTAGTAACTTTAGTGAGATTTTTAATTGAACTTCTTTCATAACAGCATCCTCTAGAATTTTTATTATTCTTGCAGGGTTTTTAGGTTTTTCTATATAACCCAGTTTTCTTGTGAAACTTTTTCACTAGAAATCCCTAATAGGAAATTTTAAGTAAAGCTTTTAAAGAAAGTTAGTTATGTTAAATTTCGTTAATAGTGCAATTTTAAAGCTGGCCCTTCTGCGTTGGATGGTATGATGAACTTATTTTAAGCAATTACTATCTGCTCTAAATCGCTCCAAGCGATACCAGAAGTACTACAGGTAAAGCTACATTGTATTTGTTGACAAAAGTGTTTAGGATGTCAGGGTTCTAAATTCAAATTCATAAAACGTGGAGACATAATTTTGTAGGTGTTTAGAATTAAGTAATCTTTTTATAGCTTTATTGCTCTTTAGGACACTTCATAAGGTAAGGGTCTACTAAGAAATTTATTCGAATCTAGGTGGTCTAGTACGCTACTGCTTTCTTTAAAAATATTTCTGTTTGCAAAAAGATAGCCTAACTAGGACATTAAGTTTTATCTTTATCCTTATAATAACTAAGAAGAGTTAATGAACAAACTTGAGAAAGGTTTGTTTGGTGTGATGTATTGCTGAGATCGCAGCCTCACGATTTTATTAAGGTAATAGTAATGGCTTATTACCGGCAATACATTTGTTGAGTAAAAACCAAATGAATGATTGATACTGTTTTATTACGTTCCAAATTTTCTTTTTATACAATATTGACATGTTATCATGCTGACATTAATAACAAATTACAAACTAGGTAACACAAAAAAAATAACAAATATGCAATATAACAACTAGTAACAATTAAAATATACAATGTGCAATTTTAGTTTTACAATTAGTTTATTTTTTTACTGGCCTAGACTTTTCTTTATTTATTTTTAATACGTTATAGTACAAAATAGTAACTTTATCTAGTCTCGTATTGTGTAAGTCGATACACTTTTATTGTAGAAGTGCTGACTGGTACATTCCTGTACAATGAAATGTGACGCACTTCTTTCAATATATTGCAAATGACCTAGAAAGTTTCGTTATTGAAAATAATTTATGTTGAAATATTAAATTTGATTTAATTTTATGTCAATTGGAATTATGTTTTTAAATGAAAAATAATCTGTTTAATCCAAGATTAAACAGTTAATGTGTTGCTACCGAAAGCAGCATTTTGGAAAGAACAGACAGCAAAATTGGCATTAGGAAAGCTAATCGTGACTCTTGAATTACCTTAAGTAGATTAAAAATTAAAAGTGTGCGAAGTGCGTTGTTGTATAATGTATATATTTCTGTAAGGTGAGAAGTGACTATGAGGGAGGGAAGAGATTACTTTGAAATAACTAATGTTTACAGGAACGAGTTCTATATAAGCACGAGCATTACCATTATGATAGATAAGAATAACGTTCAATAGTGTTACCGTCAAGAGCAGAAGCGCTATCCTAGATTTACAATAACTTCCCAAAGCAGGATAAAAATTTAGGAAAAACCAAAACACACATAGGAGTGTTGTATACAGTAGTAAGTGCGCGCTAATTGAAGACAACGCACTCAAAAGAAATTGTAGCACTCTTAGGTCTCTCTTCTTCCTACGATAGATAAGAGTTTAAGGCAAGTTCAAAGTGTAACTTACTTGAAGAAGGTTAAGAAGTTAGAAAAGAGCAATACACGACTTAGCAGCATTATGGAAAGCAGTGAGAGAGCATTATGTCAACACACAATGCGCTCCAACAAATTAATTTTTCAAGCCGGTAGAATTCGCTAAAAAGTGAGCCGCGTGAACTCGCGATGGGACTCTCTCAACCCCAGATTTTTGCTTTTTTGATTACTCTTCAATTTTTTTGCATTTCCCGTAATCTTTCTTTGTTGTTTTTATTTTTCTTTCGTGGAAAGAATGCACACAATCTCTTTTCAGGAATTGTTTCTTTTTCAGTTCCAGGTATTCTTCTAGCGCTTATTCTCATTTCACATGGGAGATCTGATTTATACACATTTCCTGTGTTGTCTTTATAAATTATCTGACTGTTGATGCCACCAAAATTAAGGAGAAAGAGAGGAAAATTAGGTCAGAGCCTACCTATTCTAGCTACAGAATAGACGGCCTTCATTCCATCGACAACGTCAACTCCTTTCGTGAGATTATAAAATTTATTATTTATGGTTTAGCTTTGTCTTCTGCATCTTCATCAATCTTGTCGTCGTAGTGCAAAGTAGACAAGACAAGACCTATCTTATTCGATTTTACTTTGTACAAAACTATGGTTTCGTTTTTGATAAAATCAAACACACTTCTGCTCAGAGGTTTTGGGTAACTTACAATGGAGGGATTTCTTTCTCGTTTTTCCGGGCAGTTCTCACGATGGTGGCATTCTTTTGTAATAATTATTTGGCAAGATAGACTATTTTCTGTCTTATAAAGCCCGTCAGGTTGGCGTTCACAGTAAACTTCTATGTTGCTATGTTCCAGCATTTCATCTACAGCGGAATATTCACCAACCTGGTAATCTTCTTTGCATTTGGATACAAATTCATGCAGTACATCTGTTATAGCCGTCAAGTTATTATGTGCTTTTCGCTCTGCACGGTCTTCAAAGTTGTGAAATCTGAGAGCACGTAAAAGAAGAAGAAACCGTTCTCTAGACAACAGAAGTTCATAGATCTTTTACATTTAGATGTTGGCCTTTTTTACACCTGCCATGTACAATAATCCAAACAAAGTTTTTATTTTGACCATATTAATCGCACGAACGTCCAGAGATTGATTATAATTTTCTCGCAATTTATTGGGAGAACAATTAGTGTGTTGCGCAATACGTTCAATAATAGAGTCGGGGTAAAAATATTTCAGTAATCCAATGAAGGTTTGACATGTTTTGCTGTATTTTGTGCTTCTGGAAGATGAGTAACAATGTTGTGCTTTCTTCTGCGGACGTTTTGACGGGGAGCGCAAGATTGCCAAATAGTAGCTTTATCCTCACCGAGCAAAGTTTTCTGGATTTTCATTCTCAAATTCATCTTCTACCTCTGATTATTCTGAATCCGTCGGATGCTCACTATGTTCGCTTTCATCTTCACTTTTTTTAGCATCAAGGCGGTTTTCACTGTCATTTCCCTTTCGCCTGGTTCGGGATCAGGAATTCATATTTCCTGAAGAAAAAATAAATAAATGAAACTACCATAAAGAGGAAAAATTGTGATTATCCAGAAAAACAAAACACGAACATACAAACGTTTCCCACGACTAATTATGAATTAAAAAGCTCTGAAATTCAAAAACAAGCTAATATTGTAACAATGCTGAACAGAAAATACAAATAAAAACAGAAAATTTCATCCTCACAAAAACGTAATGCGAACACTTGCTATGTGATACAACCTCTAATGGTCCAGACTTTTTTTATGAAACTTCTCTTAAACAAGGATCAAATAAAACTAAGGGCAATAACATTTTTTTGCACGTAAACAATAAATGCAAACTTAGCTAGACAATACCCAGAATTCCCCACCATACTCACTTCCGAATTACAAGCGTTTTTCTTCAAGCAAGAGAGACAATCTCACGGCGCGAGTTGTCTGGGGTTAAGTATATAGCTCTCTCGGCTCTTTCTTATTTATATGATTAATAGGAGAGTCCAAAGTGAGTTCAAGGTGTAACCAACGAAGGTAGCATTGTCAGAAAAAATCAAGTACGATGGATGGCAGGCTGCCGTAAGCAGCCTAGAATTAAAGCATAATCTTGACTTAAGGATAGCGTAGAAGGTAAGACAATAAAAGAAATAAAAATACGACATAAGAGTTTTATAGGTGAGTGAATAACGAAGACGTCTAATGATGAAGGAACACAGGTTGAGGTCACCGAACCGTCCAAGTAATAATGTTTGCTTTAAATTATTAAATCTTCTGGGAACCAAGTTTTCTGTGATCTAGATTATACTAAATACTGAATAGAGGATTATAAAGCACGAATGATATTTTTATAGTAGATAAGAAGGTTGAAGGTGGCGTTTATCAAAACAGAGATGCACAACGCTAGGCCGCCGTTCGTAGATTCACGATAGTTTACTTTAAGAAGGTTAAAGATTAAAAGAAGCAC
>VTPC01000935.1:19702-58347 GCA_011009095.1 Ignelater luminosus
AATAATAACAGAAAATACGGAATTTCTTATTTACATTGTTATTTTAAATAGCTGAAAAAGAATTCATGAAATGTCGCTGAATCTCATCCTGAATTAGAAATTGGAATTGTTTGAAATTTTATTTGGTATACTGATGAAATACGATGCAACTGTACAAAAATGCGTAAATAATTATTTATTACTCATTAGGTTACCATAATAATTGCATTTTTACCTTTGTGTATTAATTCCTTTTATACTTGTCCTAGTGGCATGACAAGGGTATGACAGACTAGGTATATAACCTCGGATGTAATGAATTAAACACTAAACACTTTGTTTATTCATTACAAATATATGAATTTACATAGTCATGCCATAATCTGATAGTCTTTCAATTTTCGCGTGCTTCTGAATAGACTAATTAAAGACAAAACGTATTAGCAAACTTCTGTGGTATATGTGAGAAAAGTAGGACGGGAACGTATCAGTTAAAATTATAAATTTGCGTTGAGTTGAAAAATCGTTTTAATTTTAGTTTGCTCATCACAGAACTTCTCAAAAGCCGATTAGTAACTTTAGTAAGATTTTTAATTGAACTTCTTTCATAACAGCATCCTCTAGAATTTTTATTATTCTTGCAGGGTTTTTAGGTTTTTCTATATAACCCAGTTTTCTTGTAAAACTTTTTCACTAGAAATCCCTAATAGGAAATTTTAAGTAAAGCTTTTAAAGAAAGTTAGTTATATTAAATTTCGTTAATAGTGCAATTTTAAAGCTGGTCCTTCTGAGTTGGATGGTATGATGAACTTATTTTAAGCAATTACTATCTGCCCTAAATCACTCCAAGCGATACCAGAAGTACTACAGGTAAAGCTACATTGTATTTGTTGGCAAAAGAAATTTATTCGAATCTAGGTGGTCTAGTACGCCACTGCTTTCTTTAAGAATATTTCTGTTTGCAAAAGGATAGCCTAACTAGGGCATTAAGTTTTATCTTTATCCTTATAATAACTAAGAAGAGTTAATGAACAAACTTGAGAAAAGTTTGTTTGGTGATGTATTGCTGAGATCGCAGCCTCACGATTTCATTAAGGTAATAGTAATGGCTTATTACCGGCAATACATTTGTTGAGTAAAAACCAAATAAATGATTGATACTGTTTTATTACGTTCTAAATTTTCTTTTTATACAATATTGACATGCTGACATTAATAACAAATTACAAACTAGGTAACACAGAAAAATAACAAATATGCATTATAACAACTAGTAACAATTAAAATATACAATTCTGCAATTTTAGTTTTACAATTAGTTTATCTTTTTACTGGCCTAGACTTTTTTTTATTTATTTTTAATACGTTATAGTACAAAATAGTAACTTTATCTAGTCTCGTATTGTGTAAGTCGATATACTTTCATTGTAGACATGCTGACTGGTACATTCCTGTACAATGAAATGTGACGTACTTCTTTTAATATGTTGCAAATGACCTAGAAAGTTTCGTTATTGAAAATAATTTATGTTGAAATATTAGATTTGATTTAATTTTATGAAAATTGGAATTATGTTTTTAAATGAAAAATAATCTGTTTAATCCAAGATTAAATAGTTAATGTGTTGCTACCGAAGGCAGCGTTTTGGAAAGAACAGACAGCAAAATTGGCAGTAGGAAAGCTAATCGTGACTCTTGAATTACCTTAAGTAGATTAAAAATTAAAAGTGTGCGAAGTGCGTCGTTGTATAATGTATATATTTCTGTAAGGTGAGAAGTGACTATGAGGGAGGAAAGAGATTACTTTGAAATAACTAATGTTTACAGGAACGAGTTCTATATAAGCACGAGCATTACCATTATGATAGATAAGAATAACGTTCAATAGTGTTACCGTCAAGAGCAGAAGCGCCATCCTAGATTTACAATAACTTCCCAAAGCAGGATAAAAATTTAGGAAAAACCAAAACAAACATAGGAGTGTTGTATACAGTAGTGAGTGCGCGCTAATTGAAGACAACGCACTCAAAAGAAATTGTAGCATAGGCAGCCTCAAGCGGAAACGCGATCCTAGATCCAAACTTACTTGAAGAAAAGAGCAATACACGACGTAGCAGCATTATGGAAAGCAGTGAGAGAGCATTTATTCAACACACAATGCGCTCAAACAAATTAATTTCTCAACCCGGTAGAACTCGCTAAAAAAAGTGAGCCGCGTGAACTCGCAATGAGACTTTTTCTCAGCCCCAGATTTTTGCTTTTTTGACCACTTTTCAACTTCTTTGCATTACCCCGTAATCTTTCTTTGTTTTTTTTTGTTTCTGTTTCGTGGACAGAATGCACACAATCCTTCACATAATCTCTTTTCAGGATTGTTTCTTTTTAAGTTCCAGCTATTCTTCTAGCGCTTATTCTCATTTCACATGGGAGATTTGATATTCAGAAACGTACTATCAAATGGCCTTGCATTAGGCTTAGAACTAAGGTCTGTAGGTACTCTCGCCTTTTATACATATCTTGTTGGTTTTATAAATTATCTAACTATTCATGGCACGATCATTGAGGAGAAAGAGAAAAATAAGGTCAGAGGCCACCTACAGCTTACTCTAGCTACAGAATAGACGGCCTTCATTCCATCGACGACAATAACACTTCTTTTCGTGAGATTATAAAAGTTATTATTTCTGGTTTAGCTTTGTCTCCTGTGTCTTCATCAATCTTGTTGTAGTGGTGCAAAGTAGACAAAACCAGAACTATCTTATTCGATTTTACTATGTACAAAATTATGGTTTTGTTTTTAGTAAATTCAAACACACTGCTGCTTAGAGCTTGTTTTGGGTAATTTAGAATAATGAAGGGATTTCTTTCTCGTTTTTCCGGACAGTTCCCACGATGGTGGTATTTTTTCCAAAACTTCTTTTGCAAGAGAAATAGACGTAAAATTATTGTCCATTGTTATGTTTTTGCCGGTGCCCACGATATGGTCTGATAATCGTTTTACAACATTGATGTGACTATTTTCTGTTTTATAGCGCCCGTCAAGTTGACGTCCATAGTAAACTTCTATGTTGCTTGTATAAAATGTATGTGCATCTGCCAATGAAAACACTTTGATACCGTGTTTCGTAGGTTGCAATATTGCCAAATCTTGCAACGTTCCCGGAACGGTTCCAGCATTTTATCTACAGTGGAATATTCACCAACCTGGTAATTTTCTTTGCATTTAGATATAAATTCATCCAATACAACTCTTATAACCGTTACGTTATCATGTGATTTTTGCTCTGAACGGTCTTCAAAGTTATCAAATTTGAGAACACGTAAAAGAAGAAGAAATCGTCCTCTAGTCATAGTTAATCTCATACACTCAATACCGCTTCCGTCAGAAGTCCATAAATGTTTTGCATTGGGATGTTGGAATTTCCTTACACCTTCCATGTACAAAAATCCAAACAAAGTTTTTATTTTGACCATATCAGTTGCACGGGCGTCCAGAGGTGGACTATAATTTTTTCACAATTTATTGAGAGAACAATTAGTGTGTTGCAGAATACGCTCCATAATAGAGTCGGGATAAAAAGATTTCAACAATCTAATGGAGGTTTGACGTGTTTTGCTATATTTTTTACTTCTGGAAGATGAGTAACAATGTTGTGCTTTCTTCTGGTGACGAGCAAAGTTTTCTGAATCGTCGTCTTTAAACTCAGTCTTCTACCTTTGATTGTTCTGAATCCGTCGGATGATCACTATGTTCGCTTTCAGATTCACTTTCTTTATCATCAAGGCGGTTTTCAATGTCATTTAGGTTTTCGAAAACTTCCCTTTCGCCTGGTTCGGGATCAAGAATTCATATTTCCTGAAGAAAAAATAAATAAATGAAACCACCTTGAAGAGGAAAAATTGTGATTATCCAGAAAAACAAAACACGAACATACAAACGTTTCCCACGTCTCATTATGAATTAAAAAGCTCTAAAATTCAAACAAAAGCTAATATTGTAACAATAGTGAACAGAAAATGCGAATAAAAACAGAAAATTTCATACGCACGAAAACGTAATGCAAACACTCGCTATGTGATACAATCTCTCATGGTCCAGACTTTTTTATGAAACTGCTCTTAAACAAGAATCAAATAAGACTGAGGGCAATAACATTTTTTTGCACGTAAACAATAAATGCAAACTCAGCTAGACAATACCCAGAATTCCCCACCATACCCACTTCCGAATTACGAGCGTTTTTCTTCAAGCAAGAGAGACAATTTCACGGCGCGAGTTGTCTGGGGTTAAGTATATAGCTCTCTCGGCTCTTTCTTATTTATATGATTAATAGGAGAGTCCAAGGTGAGTTCAAGGTGTAACCAACGAAGGTGGCATTGTCAGAAAAAGTCAACTGCGATGGATGGTAGGCTGCCGTAAGCAGCCTAGAATTAAAGCATAATCTTGACTTAACGATAGCGTAGAAGGTAAGACAATAAAAGAAATAAAAATACGACATAAGAATTTTATAGGTGAGTGAATAGCGAAGACGTCTAATGATGAAGGAACGCAGGTTGAGGTCACGGAACCGTCCAAATAATAATGTTTGCTTTAAATTATTAAATCTTCTGGGAACCAAGTTTTCTGTGATCTAGATTATACTAAATACTGAATAGAAGATTATAAAGCACGAATGATATTTTTATAGTAGATAAGAAGGTTGAAGGTGGCGTTTATCAAAACAGAGATGCACAACGCTAGGCCGCCGTTCGTAGATTCACGATAGTTTACTTTAAGAAGGTTAAAGATTAAAAGAAGCACGACGTAACAGTTTTGGGGATGAAATGTGTGATACTCCCAGAGTTATAAGGTTCAAATTTAAATGAATAAAGTTAAGGAAACGAGTTATTCTGTATTAAGGTTATTGTAACTCTCTTTTGCTCTTAGCCTTGACAAGAGGGTTCAAGGCGAGATCAATATGTTGTCGTCAAAGGGGCGTTTTTGGATAAAATTACTTTGAGAAGGTTAAAATGTAAGAGGAAGCAGAGCACAGCATAGGAGTTCTGTAGGGACTTAGAGTTCAGCAGACATGAAGCACTAACAAAACTTATTTAATGTGGAAACATCACAACAGGTTGTTAAGTTTAAGAAGTTTCTATAGTTTTATTGTTGTGCACCACATAAGGCAAGAATCAACGCAGAAACTGTTTAGAGACAGATAGTGGACAGTAACAGGAACTAAAGGAAGAGAAAGATAGACATTTAGTGACCGATTATTATTAGTTGCCTTGATCAAGTCAAACCCGTTAAACAGGTACAGATACAACAGTCTTACATTGCTTTGGTGAATGACTCATCAACAGCTTTGAATGAAAGTTTGCTAAAGTTTCAGTAGTCCAGTTTCTAATCACATTAATTAGAAAACTATGGGAACAAAGTTATCAAGATCTCAAAACATCTAAGCTTGAAATATATGTCCAATGGTATATAAAAAGAATTCCTGGTGGAGAGTTTCCGATCTGCCAAAAGATACAGTTCAGAAGAACAAATCTCTTTATTTTGTATCCAGGTGTTTTGCCACAAATAATGAATTTTATGGCGATAGATTATGCGTAACTTTTACATTATAAATATGATATTTTCTGCTCATTTCACTTCTCAAAGATATACCCGTGTGTAAACTTTGTTTCGATGAGTTTTGTTTTTAACTTTCTCATAATAAGAACAGTTGGGTAACATTTGCCAATTGAAGCTGAAAAATTGCCAAATCTGTTTTAAATATTGTAAACACTTTTAAAATTCTCTTACAGAAATATTGTTTGGGTTAGTCTAAGCTTCTAAATTATAGAACTAAATTCCAAATAATATTCATTGACAAAAAAAAAACAAGAAAAATGAAATTACTAAATTACACACTACTTGGAAATTCTACCGCTATTCTAACAAAGTTATCTGTTAGTTTAGGATGAGCCACTACATCCATTTATGAAAAATTTCAATCGGTATTAACAAAGGATCCAGAAAAACACAATAAACTTGATTTCCTAGAACATAGAGTCATTGAATGAACAAAATTGAAATTTTTATTTCAAAATGGAAAACTACTGAGGCGTTTTTTAAGGGTTTTTTGAAACCGTCTGAATTTTTTTTTGTTGAATTTCAATTTCAAATTTTAATTATTAAAATTAAGTTCTGTTAGAATTCACAAATAACAAACCAAATAAAACTGAAGAAGCTCAGAAGGAAAATTTACATTTAATTCATATTGAGATTTCAGTAATGTATTAAAGACAAAAAATTATTCAATTTTTCTTTATTAACTTAGAGTTACTTCATACTGTTTGATGTACTTCATTTTTAATTTAAAGAATCCCAATTTTTAACTGAAATGAAAACTAAATGTTTAAAGTATTATTGAAATTCTATAGGTATATCAGATTTTGCAATTTTTTGTTCTAATACAAAGTGTAAAATAAATATTGAATTAAATGTTAGTATCACCCAGAATGTTTTTTTTTATTTATTTTACGTCTTCTCTTTCAATTTGTCAAAAGATCTTTTGTAAAAATCTGTTTTTAAGTTTAGTAACATTTTATCTGGGAATTATAACAAATTATATTTACAAAAGGTATATCTGAAAGAAACTTTTTATATATGAGTATTTTAAATAAAATAAAACTGACGAATAACGCTTTTTACGCTTTACCTTTAATTCATGAATTATTTGTGTAACTTTTACACAGCAGCGGACACCCCTGGTAAAAAGGTTTCATTTCGCAAAGCTTAGAACGTGCTTATGAAATCAATAATCCAAAAACAAGATCGAGTGTTTTAGCAAGTGATTAAAATTTTAATTAAAAAAGCTAAAAATAATTAAGGAAAATTGGTAAGAAAAGAATTAAAGTCAACTTTTATGTTTAAACGATAATTAATAATCAAAGTAAAAGAGTTAAGAAGAAAATCTTTGCACTAAATTAATTTCTAATACGGTAAAGATTTTTAATTTTAAATTCCAATTAGAAATAAAATTTAATATTCTTTTGATGCAGGATTTTGACCAAGGTAATATTATTTATTTTTATTTACGTCTCCTTTCAAGCTTCTTTCATAGTATGGTAAAATAAGCCGGAGAGATCTTGGTTTTCAATAGAAAACTACGAAAGGTCAATGAAATGGGAAGTTGAGGAGCGAAGGTGCATCTAAGCAGAAAGTGAAAATAGCACTTTGAAAACGTGAGAAATAGTATTTAGGTCAAAAAACTAGTCAAGCAGGTCTGACAACATATAAAAAATAAATCCCTATATTGCTTCAATCAAGTTCCTGACTCGCAGCCCTTATCCAACCCAGCTTCGGACAACTAAAAAAATAAATCACAAGTAATATCTTCCCGGTATCGGAATTGGCGCACGGCAGTGATAGATATACTGAAAGAGATTAGAGAGAAAGAGAAGAAATTAGAAATTTCTATATAAGGCAACCTCCTGTCCCAGTTACGCCGGAAGCCTTAGACTTCATTCTGCTAACCTTTTTAGTTTCATATTTTTGAGATGTCACGACAAAGAGCTTTTCAAGGATAATAAGTGTATTCTGTGCAAATCCACCAAGGATATTTCTTTTTTGTATTTTTACGATTTTACAATAGAAGAAACACAAATAGCAGGAAAAATTTCAGTTATTATATTTTGAAATTGAAACATCGCGTAGCGCTTTGATACGAAATTAGATTTCTTCTACACCCTATATTCTATCTAGTACTACGTCCCATTTTATAACAGTTCCATGTTATTTTCCGAAGTAATTAAACCGGAAATGACATTCTTTGTCACCACAGTAGAGAAAGATGCTCGCTGCGTTATTTAAAACCCGAGTCTCGTTTCGCTTCCATGACCCGATCTTTTCAGCTCATTATATTCGATTCTAAAGAACTTAAATTGTCTAATTTACGGATAGCTCAAAGGCTTAGAAAGCCATAATTTTAGACTTTTCCGGATCAGAATTTCACTTAAACAATGAAAATTCTTCCTTCGTATAAATACGACCTTCTCGTTTGCATTACAAACGAATCAAATGAAAAATCTGAAAATGTGAATATTTTAACGATACATTTAAATAAATTTCGTTGCTACAATCTTTCATTTTTTATGTTGCATTGTATTTTATCGCATTTATGCATTAATTTGCAATTTATTTTATGTAAACCAGTTTAGAGCTAACTTTGATACGTTAACAGCTTTTTGTTGGAAACTAAACATTGCAGATAAGCCAGAAATGTAATATTATGCTAAAATCTGTTCTTTGTGGTTAAAGCTTATTCTTGCGTAGATAATTTAGTACTTCCACTTATCTAAAATTACCAAAAAAGACAAAACTACCTAAATTACTTTTCTAGTGGTAATTTAGTATTAAAACCTAATAACTTCAGTTTCTTTTTAGATATTTCTCGTTTAATCTGAACCATACCTATAAGTTACCAACGAACCTTTATTTCCAGAAACTGATCACTAAAAAAAAGAATAACGTAGAAAACATAAGGTACATTTGCATATTTTTATAATTTTTCTTGTTTGTTGCGTTATACTACCCCTGTAAATAAGGTGAAAAATTTGATTTTTAATATTTCGTGTAAGAAATGAAAATCTAACTAAATTTTGAAATTTCTCAACGATAATAACAGCTTTACACAAAATTAGAATTTTAATGTTCTCCGAATCATAAACAGACTTTTCTTTGTAAGCAAATAGTATAAAAAACTTGTTTACAACGATTATTGTATCTTAACAAACGAGCATTAAGATACAAAAATATCCTGCAGAAAACTAATAAAATTACTCGAAGGCAATATGCTACTGTGGTTGTTTCAAAGTTTTCTCTATAATTTAGCTTATGTAGGAAGAAAACGGACAAATTATATTATGGCAGCATTTCAGTTACCCTCTAGCTTGTATAAAATGTTACTGTAACAAGTGGAACTATTTGAATAGTGAAGATTAAATGTAGGCCAGAGGCTGAACTACAAAATTTTACTATTATTTAATCAGGACAAAGTTAAAATTAAACAAACATTTAAAACTGCAAGTCGAGCTTTATGTAGTTACATTGCGAGTTTGAGACAATGCCATAAAATATAGAAAATTGCTATAAAAATTAAAGAAAGAAATCAGGATGATTTTTTGAAGATGACTTTATGCGAGTAATATTAATTAGTACACTTCTGAGTATATTTATTTAAAAGTGTTTTAAACTGTTTTAATTGTTTTTTTTGCCAAAATTTTTCAAAGACTTTCCACAACTTTTTGCAGTTATTGTTTTGACGCTGAGCAGCTATTTTAGATTATACGTCTTTAACTAGTCTGATCTGAAAATATTACGTTGCTTTTCTGCAGTATCATATCCAAATCATCATGTTATCACCACACTGTATTGCTGTACTTTCTTCGTGATTTTGGTAGTATCTTCTGTTTCGCACCATGCAGATTTTGGGTCATCAGTCTAATGTACCTTTCTAAATCGGTTTTCAGTCTATTCAGTCTCAGTGGTCTGCTGGATAAAGATAAATTTAATGAGCACATTGAAATTTAATGTACTCTTTGAGCTAGAGAAATGAAAATAAGTTCCTGCTGCCTTCAGGTAGATGCCTTTAATAAACACGTGTAGGTAATAACCCTAATGCCACACGGAAGATATCAGGAAATTTAAATAGAAATTTCAACTTAGTGGTTACAACAAGTTTTCCAGTTAATATCAATATAGACCAGACTAGTTGTAGATCAGAAGCTTTAGGCATGAGTCAAGAAAGGAAACAAGAAATGAGAACACGCACACACAAATCGATGCAACAGACAGATTTATTACACATTTATCTTTTAAGAAAGAAACCCAACCCTTCACTGAAATAAACACAAAAGATAAAGCAGGTCTTCTTAATACCCAAAGGGAAGGTTAGTTAACTACGAGCTATCATAAAGAGGAAATGCATCGCAACTTCACTTACATCAGACGCGTTCGAGTTGCCCTACTATCTAAGAATATTTTCGCTAAATGTATTTCACAGTCCCAAAGCATGAGGAAACGTAAAATGAAGCAGGAGACTAGAAAATAGAAAAGAGTGAGATGGAGCAAGATGGAGAGACCAGGAAAAGGGAAACTAAATTCAGCCTAAACTAGCCAAACAGCTACCACCATAAAGCGACGCTGAAGTTCTCTAGTGAAATCAGCATAACTCACTAGGCCCACATAAGTTTGACTTCCGGAATTGTAATTTCTAGGATACCAAATCTAACCTCACTTTCGCCTTGTTATATATAAGTTTCTAACTGTAAAGAAACCGTTGCATAGTTTCAAACTTGTGGCTTGCAATGTAATTATGTGTTTTCGTTGTAAACTGTAAAATATATGGTTAATTTTAAACTGGAATGACGTCAGATGCTATTTGCTAAGCAATAGTTTGCAGTTTGTTAATTGAACCAATTACAGTACATCATTACTTCAGCTATTTAAATATCTAATATATCATGGTACCAAGGCTTGATTCACCATTACTACCAAAAAATGACAAAATTTGCAAGATTTTGTTATCTGTAAAGATTTTTTGATTTTTCGTAACAATTATTATCTTAATGTTCTTAACTCGTAGAATATTCTTATTTTGCTTTCTCCAAGAAGACAGTCCTTTTTCAATGGCCTATTAGAAGGACTTTACATAGTCCAAAACTTAAACGTCTATGCACCCAAAATCCCCAGTTGTTTAGCTTCATTTAAATGCTATTAGTAGCAGTCCTTAGCCGAGATAGCCTTTCATGCGACCAGGGCACACGTATCAAGATTTGTTTTTTCCTTTCTTGATAGTTATACTTTTAAAAGCTCTTGTTATCGTACTGTATGATCCTAAGACTGCTTTTAATGTTTTCTGCGTTAGCTGTGGTTTTTATCCTCAGTAAACGGATCTGAGCGTATTTGACAGTCTGATTGCATCAAAAGCCTTTGCAACGGAAGCCTTGGGCTGATTTCAAATGTGATCTAAACACTTGGGCTTCCGCACCTTCCCATTTGTCTTGTTTGTTGAAAATGCACTGAGCGCAACCGAAGACGTCATACTTTATTTGTTACTCTTTGGTGGAAGATTGAAGACCAAACCATAATTTCTTCTAGCTTTTCCTCTTTATATTCTTCATCTTCGTTCTTCAGTTTGGTGATGATTTGGAACGTGATTCTAGAACGTTCTTGTAGAGTTAGCAGTAATAATTATTCATCTTGTTCCAGGAAGTTTCATTCGGCAGGACAGTCAGTTGATTTGGGATTATTCTTACTGTCTATCATCTCTATAAGCCACTTTTTCTGTACATCCAGACAACGAATGATTGGGAAGGTTCTTTGCATATACCAGTCTTTCACCTTACAGTCAGTTTTAAGTGACCTGGTCTATACAGGTAATACGTAGAGCATCCTCGTCTTCACAGCTCAATATTCCATATACATCGACTTTGACTAGCAACTTTTTTAAGTGTCTGGCTGTTTATCTTTTGGAAGATTCAAGACTTTAAGAGCTGACAAATGCTTTTTGGAATTTTGCCAAGTAAATATTACTGTGAAGCTCGACACGGTATCTCTAAAGCTTTTAGTGTCATCTCGACCAGTTATATTTAACCTGCAACGTTCCTCCACGCTTTTGAGATCGGAGTTTAGGTAGTCGTAGGTAACATTTTTCTTCCTCATGCTAGCATTTGGCGCAGTGGCAGTTTTCTGCTTCTGTTTCTTCTTTAAAGTGTACTCAATGTTTAATGTAGTATTAACATTGGTTTCACATTGGCTTCACGAGTAAAGTCTAGTTACCTGAGTCTGAGATAGCTGATCTTCTATTCAAGCACATATCTTTTCAGACTCGTTCTTTTTAGAGAATTGAGATCTACTGTTAATCACTCCATTTACTCTCTTAAATTACGCTGTGAAATAAAATTATAGTAAGATGTCATACAAATTTATTATTAAGACAAAGCTTTTCCTTCAAAAAATTAATGCTGAAATCAGTACCCAAGTTTCAATATTACATTGAAACAGATACACCCATTGTCCTGTTTGCGAGAGGTCTCCATAGACGATGCGGTGCGACAACTTAGTCCAAAAGTTGTTTCGCGAAGTGTTTTTTACCTGACCCATATATTGAAATTCGATTAAACTTGTCACATGCTCGATGTCAATCTGTTAGTCTATTCAGGTCTTTAGGTCCTTGCACGTAAGAGGTTTGCCACCTTTCTATCAGTTACAGTTAACTCCTTAGACTATTATAATTTTTTTAATTTTGTGAAAGCTGTGTTCAGAAATATTGCAAGCACTGGCCAGACATTCATTGAATATATGTAGATAACACGTTCACTAAAAAAGGTTTGGTCTCAGAGCGAAGAAAAATAAATTCGTAGTTTTTCGTTTTCGTTTTACAAAATGCAATTTATGTAAGGACTCTTTTTGTCTTTGTCAGGTAGGATACTAAAATGACATGAGATAAGCAAAACACTGTTGTGTCCCTATCCTGTTAGTCTAAGTAGCCGAGATAAGAGTTCTTGTTCCCTTTTTACCTTCTTTGAATAGATATTTCACTACACGTTTCTTACTTGTATAGCTGTGCTTGCAACATGACCTTGATATTTCTAAAGTTTCGAGTAAAAAGATAAATCAACTTTTAGAATCACAAAGTACTGAAAATACTTGTATACCTAGCAAAGGAAGGTATAACAGTTTTCACTAGATGATTCAAAACGCAAAGAGATAGATAAGACGTAAACAGCTCACTAATTAAACAATAATGAAGTACGTGCACCATACATTTACGAGAGAAATAAATCAAGATTCTTTTCCTTGTTTACTGTAGTACACCCACGCTCTGTTTGAAGCAGGTGAGATGTGCTGTTATGTCAATAACAATAAACCAACTCACGCGAATGTATAGAAACTTCCCAATTGTTCTAAATTATGTACTAGCGAACTTCACACAATAACAAAAAATTTCTAACAATCAACGTCTATTAACTTGATAAATAAAATCATATAAATTTCTTAGTTACCGTTGTCGACTAGGAAATTTATTTTAGCCATAAGGAGTTCGGAAAGTTTTTTAAAATAATTGAAACGGCAACATAAAATATTGAAAAATGTGTTTCCTTAAATTTAAATTAAAATGCTCTAAAAATAAAAAGGGTGCAAGCAATTAGATATTCAGGAATTCTAAACTAAACTAGGTCAGCCTTTTTTTAATGCCTTCATAATATTTTTATATTCTCGTAAAATTTTTCTTTGAAATCTAAAGATGATAATCATTTTATTATGAAAATTCTGCATTCCTGCTCTTTAATTAATTTTTAAGAATTATTTTATTAAATACTTTACTAAAATATATTTTAATAGTTCAGTGCGTGGAATGAATAGCATTTTCTCTGAATACCTGGACATAGAATCTAAAAATCTTGAAATATTTAATTTTGTTATCTACTGATAAGTATGTCGCTTTGTTTTAGTCGAATGTATTGATTGTACCGGGATTAAGATACATTTCATTCAATTATTCATAGGAAATCAAATTCAGGGTTAAGAAATGAAAAAATAAAGGTCAGGAACAAAGAAAATGAGATTTGTCGGTTTTCTTGCGGTTGTTCTCTTGTGTTGAAGGTAACGTGAAGGAGTGCAGAAGCAAACATTTTAAGTGTAAAGTCGCGGATGGTAGAATCCGCAAACGCAGGTGGCCATTCTTTATGTACTGGTGTGAAAGACTCTTTTGGTGTTGAGCGGTGTTGAGTCTGCAGATGCTCCGGCGACTAGACCTCCCAAATGCGAAGGTAGCGCGAGGATATGGAAGGAGAGGGCATTCGCCTGCATGCTGGTAAAGCTAGAGACTGTGGAGGTAATTTTCTACTATTCAAGAAGTTGCAAGCTATACGTAGATGACGTGTGTGGATTTGAGGATGTCCTCCATTTCCGATATCAAATCTGTTTGATTCCCTTCTCTATAAAGATTCCAAAGCTGTATTGTTTATAGACCTTAATTAATTGGGGTTTTTGGATTAGTCTCAGATGCACCACAGACAATCTTTCTCCCTCTCTTTTCCATTTCCTACAATTTCTTCTGCTTTTTTTCTCTTTGAGCTTTTTATCTTCTTTCGATTTGGTGATGGACTTGAATTTTTAATAAATAAAATCCATCGATCATAAATGCCCATTTCTGCTCAGGAAGTTTAGTTCATTAGAACAACCAGTTATTGCTTGTTTTGGATCCTCCTTACTGTCTACCATCGTCCAGTCTTTGGTAAACAGCTTCTTGTTTTCTACATTCAGACAGTAAATGATTCTCTGCGGTTCTTTTTGGGGAACCTGCTATTTAAGTCTTTCAGCTAGTGTTTAATTATCTGCACAAAGCATTTCTGAAACCCAACTCGACATTCAAAAACCTCAGGGCAACTCCAGGTTCTGGATATTTTTTGGAGCACCTAGAACTTTTGATGGAATGCTGTTAATCCAACCCATTTTATTTAACCTTTCTGGTAGCAAAACCGTTCTATCCATTGGAGGTCGAAGTTTCTTCGAGGATAGCTGCTCAACCACAATTTTTTCTGGTTTTTTTTCTCTTTCAGCTTTTCATCCTCTTTAGATTTGGTGATGGGCCTAAATCCTTAATACGTAACATCCATCAATCATAAATGCCTATTTCTTACTAGGAAGTTTAGTTTATTAGAACAACCAGTTGTTGCTTCTTTTGGATCCTTCTTACTGTCTACCATTGTCCAGTCTTTAGTAAACAGCTTCTTGTTCTATACACTCAGGCAGCAAATCATTCTCTGCGGTTTTTCTGCGAACCTGCTATTCAGGCCTTTCACCTAGTGCTTAATTATCTGCACAGAGCATTTCTGAAACCCAACTCGACATTTAAACACCTCAGGAGAACTCCAGTTTCTGAATATCTTTTGGAGCATCTAGAACTTCAAAAGCCCTCGAATAGATATCTTTTTTGATGGAATTCTGTTAATCCAACCAATTTCATTTAACCTTCCTGGTCGCAACATCGTCCTATGCTTTTAAGCGATCGTAGGTTGCACGTTTCCTCTTCCTCCTCCTTTAACCCCCAATATGCTGCTTTAAAGACTTTAGATTTTGAAAACCTAATTTCTCCGATTTGCTGCACTCCGGGATTTTTCGCCGCTGTTTCTTCTTGAAACGTTCTCGACGTTTGGAATAGTTTTAACATCAGGTTCCAGATTATCTCACCAGTAGAAAGGAAATAAATACAGGGTGGATGGCGCCTAGTGCTCTGTTCCTCTTGTAGGAATTGGAAGACCTCTTCTGGTATTGAGCCGTGAGATATTCCGATGACTAGTGAATGAAATATACAGATAGACTATTTGGTGATGTCATTCCTTCTGAATGTAGCATCAGGATCGTTAATTACGTGATTCGGCAATTGGAAAGCGGTAGATGATGAACTGCATACTGATAATGCTAAAGAGCTAACTTTTTGGGATTCAAGAAATTGCAGGTTAATCTATTTATAGACAACGGGTGTGGATTTTAGAATGTCTTCCAAATCCAGGATAAAGTCTTTGGCACTACTGAGAAGTATAGACGACATACACAAAAACCTGACAGGACAGAAAATTGCATATTATCCCAACAAAGACGCCAGTTACTTCATGAAGTAAAAGCTTTTAAAGAAGCCCATGGAAAACTTTGTCAGAAGTATGCTCCAAACATAAACATGAGCTATGTGGCTATTGTGGCGTTCGACCTGGACGGAATTTGAATTGGCTATCTTGTAATAGGTTTGTGGTTCCTGATAAATACACTACATCTGTTGACTAGGATTATCTCAAGCACTTCCCCAAGCACATTTGAGTGTGATGAGATGAAAGAAGAAAGTGAAGTTGATGAGGTTTCCTAAGCGTGCCAACAATATTGTATGAGCTGGACGGCGAGGCACGGTGGTTGGTGGCAGGCTTCTGCTGTTTTCTTATTCTGGTATCAGGTAGGTTCTTCAGGTAGGACTTGAGGCAGTGACCAAATATTGAGTGCTTTACGAAGTACATTGGGACAAAAACGGGGATAGAGACGCGTAAATGTATTAAAGTAGAAAAAATCGTGCGCCTTTATTAACTTTTAATAGAAACCAAAAGTAGCCTATTTCATGCCGTGGTTAAATCTTCTGATTTTTATTTGTAAATAAAACAAGAATTGATAGTCAAGAAAAACTAGAACTACAGAGGCAAGAAATGAAATCCAAAAAAAGATTCTTATCAAATCAGAACAAACTAATTCCAAAACCATAGTGTAACAGTAACATGAGATATTTTAATAAATAAAGAAATCGCCTTGCAGGAGAACTAGCAGCGAATACTTTTAATAATTCCAGAATACCTATGTCAACACCTAGTCAGTTACCATATTAAAATTGAGAAAATAAAAGCAGATTGAATAAAATTTAACCAAATCGTTTCTTCGGATAACTGCATAATATTGCATTAGTAGCCTTGATTGCAGAACAATCCGAGAATCGAATTCGAGCAAAAAATCCAATTACTAGATCATTTTCATTACACGAAACGAGACGTACACGACTTAGCGGTAACTAGTTTCGGTTATTTACATAACAGACAAGAAGTTTTTTCTTTAAAACACATTAAGTTCGAATTTAAATTTAAATGAATTTTCAGTAGTTTTCAGAATTGAAGTAGTTGATATCCTATCTAACAAATTATGTGTTATCTAAGCATTCTTTTGTTAAATCAAAAGTATGTGGCTGCTTTAAATGTGTAGAATTCAGATCAATATGCTTGAGTCATATTTTGCAGAAATGTATATTTTTCAGTTAAAAAGAGATCTTAATGCTTATTCATGAAACTGTATTTATAATATTCAAACCAAACTTAATTAAAATGAAGCAAATCAATCCTGATTTCAAAGAAGTAAGTAATTCCGTATAAGTTTAAAATTAAATGAGAACTTTGAAAAAGCAAAACAACCAAAAATCAACACGAACAAACAACGTAATGAACAAAGTTTCGATCTAAGCGAGGGAAAGAATAATATAAACATAATTGTGAAATCTCGAATTACGTGAAGCTTTAAATTCTTCTTATAAGGAAAACTAGGACGCCTTAGCTTCGTGATTTCACGAAATAACGGAAACAATATTTTCGAGAGCGCGTTATTTCGACTATGATACCAGGGGCAATAAATCAGTTGCTTGGGCTGTCTGATCCCCACAGGATTTTAAGGCTCTGAGCGGTCTTGAACGCTATGGGTGGGACCCATTACGAGGCATTAGGGAATGGATAGTTCCTTGTGGACTATTTGCAAGGAAGTCCAGCCACCGAATTGTGTTAATATATTATTCGGGTTGAGAATTGCCAGACCCTAACAATCAAAGCCGAGTTTAACAAATTAGAAATATTTTGGTCAAAAGTTCTACCAGATGCATCAAAACAGAAATAAAATTTCTGCTTAGGTTTGACTTCAAATAAAATTGAAAATGACATGCGGAAATGCTTCCGTAAAAGTGCCTATAAATTGAAGCTTTTCCTTTGTTCGTATTCCCTGCATCACAGTGCAACCTTTATCTGACTGAAAAATTGTATCCTGTTGTCGTTTATATATACCAGCTGATAATTCTGTGATTAATTCCCGTTGTAAATTTTTTTGTTGCTGATTATTTTTTAAATGTAATTTCCGTGAGCGGATTATTTTGTGTCATCTCGTAACCGTATCTTTTTTTCCCTCTGGATAGTGAAAATACCCGAAAAAGTAATTTCGCTTGTGTCATCTTTCTTAATATATTGTCGGTAGTATGAGATGAGTGCAAAATATGATTTTGATAAATACGGATGAGTTAACACGTTGTTACGTTATCATTAAGAAATGATGAATTGCTTTTTAAAGTTACAAAAGTGCTCGTCGATCTTAATTTAAGTTCCTTTGTTTTCTCTACAATTTTAAAGTTGCAAGTAGCAATTACATAATGATAAAGTTTATTCTAACAGCATAAAATCCAACTGAAAGGGAAACAGTTAACGGAAGGAGAATCTTCTCGTTTTCAATACTTTATTGTTGGCCATAAAAAAGATATACGGCCTATCTGGAAAACGTTTAATGGACGTGTTTTATGTATTTTTGAATATTGGTCCTAAATGCTATTTTTGAAAGTCAATAAAAAACCGAAAAGTATTAAAAGAGAGACATCTGAAACTTCATATTAAAACGAAACGATATAATTTAGACATTAAATTCCATTTAATGATCCTCTAGATAAATCTAAAATCCTCTGAAAACCTGTGAAGTCCTATGAGAGCTCATAAAGTGTTCGACAATCGTTTAAAATCCTTCTTGTGAAATCTCAAAGTACTCACAAATCCTGCGCAGGGGTAACGCAGTTATAACGAAGTTTTCTCAGTTTTTCAATTTTGTTATTAAGTTTACAAGTGTGTAGAGACTCATTCCTAAAGGTTTTTTCTTGTTTTCGCGAATCTTGAGACTTGTCAAATTTTTATGAGCGCTTGCAGAATTCTCATGCTATTTTAAAGTGAGCCTAAAATTTTTAGTCTGTATCTCCTTATAAGAGTAACTATATTCTGCGGGTGCAGTTATTTTAAACTGAAATCGATAAAACTAGCACGCCACACCAAAGTAATGATCACAAAAGGAAAGAAAAAGTTATAAAAAGTTTTCTTTTCGGTTCGAATGATACAAAATTAAATTTATTGCTCAGTCATGCAATATGTAGCTCAAAGGAATTTCTAGGTAGTGGTTTGTGACGATTTAAGATGAATTCCAGAATGAATTATTTATAGTTAAATAAATTTCATTTTGGCAGTTGCTGTTATTTATTATTATTTTATTTATGGCTGGAATTTTGACATGTAATTTTATTCATAGTGTCCTCATTTTGTGAAATATAAGGCATATATTTCATATAAATTTTGTTTTACCTACATAATAAAATGCTTGTGGAAAATTTCCTGGTTTTTTATTAAAATGATCAATAGCAAAATGTCAGTTAACCGACCTTTTCTAAATTGCTTTTATATATACCTACTTGTAAGGAATTGCTAAAACCATAAGACTTGAATCATTTTACTTGTACTGACATACTCCAACCACTTATTTCTATGCGTCTTTTTCCTTTTGTAAAAATAATCAACTTAAGTTATCTAAATGAAAAGATGCTTTTATATTTACTTTCATCTGCTGATATTCCTTTCCCTTTCTAAATGTGGCCGGTGTATTTGGTGCGCTAACATCATCCTATTTCAGTTTCATATATTTTGCTTGATTGGTTAGCAACTTTCCAACTCAATGAAGTAGTAAATTAATTTCATTCTGATATGTTCATAACTTTTGCAGGCTTTTGTAAAGTTTGACATGTGTTGCCATTAAACTCAGTTTAAAGTTGGTTCCCCGTGAAGATTCAAGAACTATCATAATTTATCAGAAGTTTCCCCAAGCGACCGACGCGACGCCACGCTCAAATTCTCCGTAGCAAGGAATGCGGAAGTTATGATTCATATACATCCTGTAAGATTATTCAACAAACAACACTAATAACGCATAAACAAAACAATATCAAGCTCGCGTCCTCCATCATCAACACCCTGAACAAGTAAGATTGTACAACTAACATAATTGTGAACTGTGCACCATCAACTTTTAAGATTGTTTCATCGTTCACCATAGTCACCTCAATCTTCTTTAATAGTCGTTCTGACTTCAACAGTTTTAGGACTATCGTTATCTTTTTCTGGAACATCTTCATCATCTCGACGCAGATCGTCTTCACGAACTTAACCTCAATTCACCAACATCTAGCATCATCAGAATATTCATTGGGCTAAGTCTCTATCTCCACAGCCATCGCAATTCTGGATAACCATCAACAGATTTCTCTCCAGCAACCACAGCGTTCAACTCAAATTAGCGACCAAACCACCAAGCTAAAGAGAAACTGTAAATAGTTCCTAAAGCCACCTCTATCTTCGAAGAATCAATAAGTAATGCGATGATAAAGGTCGCATTCTCATGGTCTTCCTGCGTGTGTCATTCTAAAGTCTTAGCTCAGTAGATCTGGCGATTGATCATGATTTGATCCTCTCTTGTTTGGGCTTCTACAACCACAATATTGTAAAAAAAGTTAAACATCGATAAAGTTGCATGTCCTAGTATTTAATAAAATGGAAATATTTTCTTTCGCTTTACTTCTAAAGGATGGGACCCCTGTGATTGCTTTCGATGTTGTGTACAGTATGAAGTAATCAAATGTAAATGAGAGATTTGTATCGATATAGAAATTAGATTAAGGCAAAGCATAGTGATCTTTTTCTCTATTTTACCATTTGGAAGCGAATTAGAAAAAGGAATCACCGATACATTTTTAATAATTTTTGCATTGGATAGACAAGTTTTGAATTGGAATTTTGATCTTCTCAATATTCATCACTCGCTTTCACTTTTGATAGCTCAAATAAAACTGCAGTAAAAGTTTTTAACTCAGATAATATCACAATAGGCACTTAACGAAAACTCATCCCTAATTTTATTATTTATTAATTATTATATTTTGATTCAGTAATTCCAACAGACCGAAAATTCATGTGTATATTTTTACATGTCAAAGAAGTCACCTTATTACATATCTGTAAACCAGTGCCTATCCAGCTGTGGTTAGCTTAGGAACAAGCAATACCATGTTTGTAAATATCTAGATCTCTGAATCTGTATAGGCCTCTACACACTCCTCGAGTTGTTTGAACTATTTAGACTTAGATTTTTAAACTTCTCGAGCTTTAAGGTTCAGTTTGACTATTGAATAAGTTAAGTTATTCAAAACAATAGAGTTTTTTTGTATTAACAGATATAATAGAATACATATCTAGCTAAACACAATAATAATAGCTTTACAAGCTAAAACCTAGGTTGGAAGAAAGAAAGCAAAGAGAGGCAAAATTGCATTCAAACCAAGCTGGATTTTTGACATTTGCCTAGGGAATTCATTTCAGAAACAATCACAACAAATGTCTTTCTAAATGAGGTTGTGTATTTTGCATTTTACTAGCTGTCTTGACGGTGTTGTGTCCAGACTAGACCTTCTTCTGTATGTTTTTCCCCATAGCATTAATCTAGTTAATAACATAATCCTGAAAACTCAGTCCACAGAAGAAAAAGTTTTTCGTGGAGACTAATGGCTTGTGCGTAAATCGAAAGCAATAAAAATGAAAATGTAATTAGTTTAGTTAGGCATTAAAGAAAAAATTGTAATATAATGCTTTTCAAATCTACTATTAGCTAGATGCTGAAGATGGATACTTAGCCGAAACAACCGGTACAATTTTCAAATAAAATTTTATTCAACATTTATTAAAAAAAAGTCTTGTTAGCTTTTAATAGCTGGCAGTGTCGTACATCTGTACACTTTAAGTAATATTCTTGGTATTAAAAACAAGTTGAAAAGTACAAATGATCGGAAGTTGTGGAGTTTTCTGGCTTTGGGCTTGTGACTGTTTAACATTTATCTTTTCTAAACTTTTATAAAACTAAAATATAAAGATAAAATAAAATAGAAAAGATTTCCTCTTTGATAAAATCTTCTTTAAGAAGTTTCCAGATTTGACAAGCTACTCTGCGACAGGCTGTATTACAGATATTTGGTTATTAGTGTTAATTGCCTATATACGACTATAAGGCCGCCTATCATTACATAGGCGAGTCCAATTAAAGGTTTGGTTATATTCGTTTGTAAATTGATGCGGTTAGGTCATATTTAATGATTAAATTTTTTTATAAGTTTATCTTTTATCTTCTCAGTTAACTATAATTATGCTAGGGCGTGTAGATTACAGTAAGCTAAGTTGGTAAATTATCTATTTAATTATTAATTAAATTATACTTACCGTTCATTCAAAAAATGTAATCATTCTATGATTTTTTTTGTTTAATGCAATCAATAGAGGTCGTTTTCAAGGTTACAGTAGCTGGTGTTATTAAATTGAACTTTTTTCACACAATTTTGAATTTTGTTTGATCTGAGCGTTTATTATATTAACATTTTGGTTAACGCAAATAAAGAGTTAATGTTGTTCACGATCATTTTAAGCGTACGGGTAACTAATAACTGGACTTTGTTTTTTTAGGCCTTCCTAACCTTTGAGGAATTTATTTAATTATCAACATTCAGATTCACAAATTTATTTACAAATATACCCCTAGTCAGTTTCCTCTTTAGAAAAATCAGAATTGTCTAAAAAAATCAGATATCTTTGAAGTAGTCGATCTCTTTGGACCCTCGGGAGCTTTCGAGCTTGTTGGTTTTTTGGATTGTTTAATCTTTGAACATGAAATATTAAGTCGTAGAGAACTCGCGTTGACAAATGAAAGCAAACATTAAATTTGCACAGAACTGAAATCTAAGTTCTAGGCATTTGTAGGTCAGACCTTTCGAGATTTTCTGAACTGGGCAGGCATTTCGGGGCAGCTAGACTTCTTTTCGGCTAACCGCCATAATCAATCTTGACTGTTATTGAATGATTATTGATTAATATTTCTTTGAGTCATTTAGTGTTTATGTAATACTAATTACTGCCAACTTCATCTGTATCCAACTTCAAAATGATGCAAAGCACCACAATTGTTTCATGCTTTGTTGTGAGCAAGACTGCAACTAGCAGTGTATCACGTCTCATTTTATCTCTAGCACCTGGCAGAATTGTACTAGCTGTTTAGTGTAAATTAGAGTTTTCAGACATTTCAGATTTTGGATGTTTGAAATTTTTTGGACCGACTGAGCCTTTTACTCTGATTGAACTTAACTTTATTGGGTTAATCTTGCAAACTATAAGGTCAGACATGACAAGACAAATCATTTTAGATTATCGTAAATAATGTTGGCTCCACTTTCCAGATCTGTATTTTATTTCTTTTTTTCAAAATACGAAGTTTTAGGAATAAATTCTCACTCTACGAGTATAGCAAATTTCATATTTAAGCTTGAACGTTATAATAATATAACTATAAAATGAAAGAGTTTATTGTAATCTGGTGCAGAACAAATGATCTCCAGCATGTTCTAAGACAAAGTTATCATTTCTTATAACACAACCAAACTTGCGAGTGCATCAGGTGATAATAATAGAATATATCTCTTGATTCCTTGGTTTTTGTCTTAGATTAAAAAGCTTTACTATCAGAAAGGAAATGCAAGTATTTCGACAGTTTTGGAAACTATGGAAAGCGCAATCTGTCGCCTTTGAGATTTTACAGAGCAGGCGGTTGTCTGATTTGCTTGGTTTTACCGCCAAAGTGTATGTTAGATATAATAGATTAGGCTCTTTAGAAATTCCAAATTTGCTAAAATACAAAGCGTTTTCACACAAGAAATCAAGTTGTGTGTTTATGAAATGAATTTTCACTAGTTAGCTACCTTTTTTCCAGAAGGATAGTAACAACCTAACTGTAGGATCTTGTGACAGACCTCCCGCTTCTCCTTATTTAAGAGTTGGGGATTGATGGATAAAAAACAAAAATTGATAGCGAGGTAAATATGGCCTGAAACATCAGCTTGCACCAATTATGGATAGGATACTTCGTCCTTAAATGATATTAAGAAGCTTCTCTCTCTAACTAAAGAAAAATGAGAAAAAAATTGTCTTTTCGTCGATTCTGACAATTTGGAAATTTGTCGATAGAAATACGAAATTAATGTGATAACATAGTTTAAAGTAAGCTCTAAAGTAAGTAAAGATTTACTTTTACTAGAAAACGAAGCATCCCATGAAAAAGACACATTATCGAGGGAGGTAACTTGCTTTCTTTAAACAAGTGTGATGTGGGTATTTGAGACTATTGGGCTTATAATGTACTGTAAACATCAGTTAGGTCTTACAGAAAGAAGGAAAGAAAGGAAATAATTTAACACATTTGCGTGTAGGCTGAGCCTAGCACGACTTCAATAACGCGGGTTCAAAGCCTCGCGATTCCAGATATTCAAAGTATACGTTCGTTGTTGAAAGTTTATGGTTTTATAGGCCAATTTGCATATTCTATTTTTTGTATAGTTTATGTAGAAGTATGTGGTTAATACAATGAGCTATATTTATTTTGCAGCAATCAAAAAATGTATTTTATATAAAGCAGCATTTTTATGGAGACGGATTTGAGCTAAAATTGAGTATAGCGCAACTTAAAAATAGAAAATTTCATTAAAAGTTTTATTTGATGCTAAAACGGGGGCAAACAACCTCATGAAGTTGAAAGCTTATATTGTGATTCTGCTTTAAACAATCAGAGTTTTTGTTATAATGCATAATTCACATGGTAGTTGATAATAGCATGATTATTACAGTTACATTGTTCTTTAGTACACTTTTCATTACTGGTAGATCTAGATGCACATTATACTCAATATTATAAGATTGCGATAATGATATATTAAATAATAACAATAAGAGTTTAAATTGTTATGTTCCTCATGAATCTAATTACATTTTTCTTTGCAGATTTCCCGGAAGTGTGCATACTAATTTGTTATCTCTGCCCTTGAAAAATCAATCTCGGTGAGTAAATTTCATCTGTGCATCTTTTAAGTTTAGAAATTGCATTGTAATCTTGTGAAATTATCGACACAGTGCTTAAAATAATCTGCTACGAACTGAAGCAACCACCGTTCTGAGCTGCATTATTATGCTTGAGAACCTTATTGATTTCTAAAAAGGTTACTCACCACCTGGCTCCATCATATTGCTACATAAACATATAAACATCTTTTTATTGTAGATTTTGGCTTGTCCACATGTTTTCACTTTTTTTTCGTTAAAATCGTTATTTTTGCTCTTAACAATTTCTTTTTTCTATAATATAACTCATACTTTTTTTAGTTTCATAAGATATTTTTAGAATTATTAGTGTAATAATGTTTGTGCAGGGAGAACAAACGATGTAAATTGTGTCGAAATAAAAGAAATGGATGGGAATAAAACCATTATTATAATCATAAATCAAAATTGTTCACGGCCCATAAAACCCGTTTTTCTCATTTTAAGGAACATATTATGTCCTAGAAATTTCCCATCGCGTTCCATTACTATGCTGAAGGAAAAGAATATTTCCTACCACTAGAGGATTGTCACACCTACTTATACTCTTTTAATAATAAAATTACTCTTACGGAAACTAATTCATATTAATTAAGCTTTCTCAACTTTAATTAGTAAGAATAAAAATTACTCTCTACAGTTTTAAAAAGACATTTTCAAAATGCAAAGACATCAAACCCAAGTTGAAGTTAAAATTAATTTAATGGCAAAATTAAGATAAGATCTAGTCTGAAACTAAACGGCGAAGTAATAAATTTAATATGACATCAAATTTAATTACAAATTAACCCTGATAATTCAAGAACCTTTTGCAAATATTAATTTTAATGTCGCAGTTTCGGAATTGCTGTACTTAACGTTAATATGAGGTTCTTACTTGTGTCGAAGAGTTCGTTTTATAACATTTATTGCACCACTCAAAGAAAAAACTTAATGTGAGGTAGATTTCACTTAATTTCTAATTATATAGCTTTTCATTTTCTTTAAATTTTCTTATATAAATTGAATAGCCAACAACCAAAATTTAAGCGAGAGAGCTTTGTGATCTCGAGTAAGGCATTACGAAGAAAATTAATTTGATGCAATAACTAATTAAACCAATAAATCCACAAAACAGAGATTCCCAACTTACTAAACATGAGACATACAAAGTAACACAAATTACAACTTAAGTAAAGCTTTATAAAACGACTGCATTACATAGTCGACCTTGTACAACGATAATTCAGATTCTCTCGCCATAGTATAAACAAAACTTGAGCGTTAGACAATCCGCAGTAGCGTTATTAATATTCATGATAATCATTAATCCGTAACCTTAACGGACAAGGTTGGCCACTTCCCAGACACGCACCTTAAAGATAAGATGAAGCCAAGTAGGTCACATAAATAGTTACCTATTAACCCCTATGCACAAATACAGAGCATCAAAAATTAACCAAATACTTTAAAATATCAATTTTCTTTATAAAATTAAAAAATCAATAACTCGTTAGCTTGGCATTGTTCTTAAAGGAGAGATTCTTGAATTGAAAAACCGAGTTTCTTATACTAACGACTTTATAAAAAGTAAAATTATAAAAGAAGCTCTTTCTTGAAGTATCAAGTTCCATTATGACAATCTTTAATATTGTTTATCTTATAATAAACTTTGATTTTTTACTCTTAACTGAATTTACAGCACCGATACAGTGTTTAGTAGTGAAATTTGTTTAGACCTAATACCATTAATAGTAAAATATCTTTTTTGGGAACGAGAAGCCTTCAAATACAATTTAATTAGCAAATGTACGCCTTATTATAAGTATGTACTTACCCTTGGAGTGGTGGAGTTTTGCGTGTTCAGACGGCGGCATCCTGAAAGACGTCTTTGCTCTGGAAAGCGACGCGGAAGAACTATTACCGTCCGGTATATGCTTTCTTTGTTTTCGTTCCTAAGGTGTGGAACTAAAAAGACAACAACACTTCACCTGATATGTATTGCCACTGTCGTAGATTATTACAGGAAAAACATGATTTTGTGATCCAGAAAATTAGCGTGTTCCATAACCAGCTGAGGGAGTCAGAGATTGGGGGGATTGACAATATAGCTAGTAGTGAACTTTAACTTAAAGAATATTTAGCAAAGAAGGCCAAATTAATAGGCGCCAATGACGGCAGGTTAGTCTTTATAGGTTTCACCATAAATCATTAGCAAGAACCTCGATTTATTTATAAGATCGATAAGTATCTTTGTTTATTGTGTAGCTCGAAAGAGACGCACTGTATACTAAAACTCTTTTAAGAAATGCTTTAATAGAATTTAGGACAATAAGTCTTACGCAGGATTGGTTTATAATAGGTAAACAGATAAGGACAGAGTCACTCTTTACAATGAATCTGAGCTCCTGAAACTTAATTATGTTAAGCAAAATAACATATAAATACAAATTAATGTTTAACGCATATATTGTGAAATTCACTGTACAATGTTAAGAAAAACAATAGCGAATCCCCTTGTTACAACAACAATCACTCTTGGATAGAGGCATTTTCTTCAATTTAAAAAGACTTAAGTGCGCAAAATCAGAAAACGAGCGTACCCAAGATCTGCAGACAATCAGATGCTAACGTCGGTTGACGTTTTTAAACCATTGAGACGCAAAAATATATTCTTGGAGATCGAGTTGGTCATAGATTCCTGGTTGAACAGCCAATCAGTGATAATCTTGCGTGTTAGCACAAGAAATATACTTTTTTCTAAAAGAATATCCTCACACCACATCCTGCAATAAATTGCTTTTGTCTTACATTGTAAAACTATTCCTAAAAAAATTAAAGGCGATATGATTAAACTCACAGTAGTACATTTAAACATTTTCTTCTAACAAACGTGTTTTATAAATAATGTGCCTGGCTCTTTGATAGTAAAAACAAAAATTTTATTTTACAGACCTTTTTATCTTTGAAATTGGGAATTAGAAAAATTCTAGTTCGAGTAAAGTGACTTGGTTTTTAAGATATCTTAACAAGATGTTATCTGCAGAGCAGACACCTTCCATCCTGTTGGTCACCATTTACATATTCTCCTGTTACTAAACAAGGTTCACCTTATTGACATCTTTTTTTCCACCTTCAGTGCCAATTCAATTAGGCCAATATCTACTACTTTTGTCGCCAACCCCACTATATAGAATTCTGAGACGTTTCTGGAACGTACTTTAATCTTACCAACATGTCTACAACACCCCATGGGTAAATCAAAGGTTTTAATTAAAAAAACATTTATTGCATTAAAGCCTTGGTTATAACATAGATACATGAATTCAAGAAAACATAATGTACTAAAAACTACAAAGTTTAGTACATATATTGTAACGAGCAAAACCCGAAAAAGAGGTCAAATGCCCGTACAGAATGCGGAAGCTGTTATAATCCCGTAGCTCGAAGTCGAATACGGGCGTGGTTCAAGGTGAACTTACCTGAAAAGCTATAAACTGCTTTACTCAAAATCAAAGAAACTCAGCTCACAGTTAAAACCGAAGACCAACGTAGCTCCTCGGTGACCAACACCGTGAACATGTAATACGGACAAAGGAACACCCAGTATGTGGGCACTTCGGAAAATACCACCCCGTATATAGGTGACCATGTAATGTTATTTTATAACATTGAAATTTCTTCAATTTTAGCTTTAAATCATATTTACAACTATCATTTGAGTGTGCATTTAAATTTCATTTGTGGTAAAGAATTTCTTTCTTTCTTTATTTTATTTATTTCTTAAAAATTCCGACGCGGTGTTCATCAAAGCACTTGCAGTCGCCTAGCTGCCTAGACACAAAGGATGCCCATTCCTTTTGGCTTTACCGCTTCTGCCGACATCAGTTTTGGCGCGAATGGAAGTCGGCATCACAATATACTAGCGTGCCTTAAAATTTTCGATTTGAAATAGAGTTCGCTTGGTACCTGTTTGCGTACAGGCGTGAGTCGGTCTTCTACCAAACTCAGAATACTAATTGTCAACAACATTGGACGTCTATTTTTACAAAATTATAACCTAAGCCTTTATTAAGTTATCAACCAAAAGTGGCTAGTTTTAGGATGAATGTACAAAAACCACACTAAACCTTTGTCTTCCTTGATGACCAAAAGTTTGACTCTCCCACACAAAGCGTGTCAGGCGCACTTCTCATCCTTATATTGCATCCCAAAAATTTTTCTGAATTGGCAGATCATGACTCGATTCTTGATTTCACTACGTTCAGCTCTCACGACCAGATTTCTAAGAATCTGCCTGTCTAGACTTGAACAAACACGTGTACTTTTCTTACCAGAAAAACGCACATTTGAAATAAGGTAAAGGAAACCATATATAAGTTACGATAAATAAAATTTAGCGAACCTTCAGGAAATGTTTAGAATAAAATAAATTGATAAAAGAAATATGCAATGTTATAAAATAGCATTACGATATAATACATACTTATATTGGATTATCCTGCTCCTTTTTGCTACTAATTCTTTCCTCTATATAATGTACTACTTTTTCCGAGTCATCTTCATTTTCTACATCTGTCTAAACTTTCTTTAATAGACCGTTTAAATAAGATCGTTCCTGTTGGTAACTTTTGAGATTTCTTCCAGACATCTTGCATTGATCATGTCAGACCCTGATGTAGATAAACACCTGACCCCTGACTACTTATACATAAATAACTTTGCTGCCACCTCTTTATCCTTTGGGATTCAAGAACATACTAGCACATGTATTTAAAAGGTACTGAGAATCGCGTTAGGATAGCCAACTCATTTTGCTGGAAATTTTATGATAATATTCAGATGGGGTACCCCCAGTGTTCACTTACAGGTTAAAATTCCAAGATAACAGGCGTTTTACTTTAAAATGACAGTAATGAGGTGAGTCCAAACAATACGTAGGTACTTCCAATTGTAAATATTATATTTTTGTCCATGTAGTAAACACAGAAAGTGGGAAATGAAAAGAACTTTGTCTAGTAAGATGTTGGCTTCTATGGGAGACGACTATGACGATGTTGACATGATTGAAGTTGTATACGTACCCCCTGATATAGACGAAATGACTGACAAAGAGAATTTGGACAATAACATTATTGAAGAAGGAAATATTGATGTAGATATTGTTGGAACCTGCGAGTTACATTCACATGTAGATAGTGGAAGAAAAGAAGGAAGAAAAATACAACGGAGAAAAAGATTGAAGCTGGATGGAAGAAAATTGACGTTGCTACCTATTCAGAACGAAACTTCAAAATAATACCAATTATCCGTTGGAGAATATAAAAGGCTTCTACAAAGGCAAATCACCTGCAGAAATATTTTCTTTGTTTTTTAACGAAGAAATGGTAAATGAGGTTATACACTTTACAAACTTGTGTGCGTTTCAAAACAATCGACATTTTTTAAAGTAGATGGAATTAATCTAAAAAGATTTATTGGTATTTGCTGTCTGCCCGGCTATCATTCTCTACCACAGGCAAATATGTACTGGTCGAAGACTGATACTCAGTTGAACAAAGCTGGCAGATTTTCTGAACTGAGGCTCGTATTTGATATCATAAACAGCAAGTTCATGCAGTTTGGAGTTTTTGAACATAATCTTTTAATAGATGAAGGACATTCCTTCAAAATGCTTATTTGTGGAAAGCCAGCGATATTTGGATTTAAATTGTGGTGTTTGTGTTCTCATAATGGTTACTTGTATAAATGTATTCTATACGGTGGTAAATAAACAGAAAATTATGACAGAGACAAAGGTTGTATTATATTTACTAACAGCAGTAAAAAATCCACAACAACATAAAATATCTTTCGACAACTTTTTTTCTTCTCATTCTCTTTTAGATGCTTTAAAAGAAAAACTGTCATAGAGAATCGTTTGGCAAAATGCCCAATCGAAACAGAGAAGGTTATAGCCAATCAAACTTGAAAATATTGGAAGTGTCGTGAAACAACAACTCTGTCGTCACTGCGATCCTGCAATCCTGGCAAATGTCATAAGAGGATGAAGCTTCATCCTTTGTAATCCCGTCACTGTTTACGCTATAATTCTCTTGGTTTCACCACAATATATTCTGAATGTTTCTATTATGAGTATCTTGTTCATCGTTATGGTCTTGTTTGTTCTTGGCATCTTTATTAAATAAATAATTTTGCCAATGATAATCTTTCCTGTTTTTGTATTTGCTGATCTTTTGTACGTTAACTTGTATTTTATGTTTAAGAAAATCTGCTTTAATAACGATCAAGATGTCTTTTGATCAATTTTAATTTTACCAATTGCACTAATCGATGCTAATAGCAAACAAAACATTTTCACTTCCTCTTATTGCAAAAACGATTTTCTCTGCTTCAGGTTGACGCTTAAAGGTATATTCATGAAGAATCTACCATTATTACTATATCGTTAAAAATAAAGTCTCATATCTTGAGATAATTATTCGTAAATGGACATTAAGAAACTGTTGTCGGGGAGTTTTATTGCAATTTGTCTGAGCGCTGCTTCACAAAAGTCAATTACTAGATCAGTGGTAACTTCCTTATGTTTCCAATTCTGCTCATTGATTTATAAATTACAGGAGATTGGTTTTGTCAGCTATAAATTTTTTCTTTTTGATGTACGATCATTGATCCACATCTGTATATTTTAACTTTAATTTTATTACGCTTTCTTCAGTTTTTGTTTCTTACCCGTATTGTTTGTAAACAGCGATGCGGATTATTGGCATAATAATGGTTAAGTTTGAAAAGATGTGGTAATAACAGTGAATTAACTTTATTTTTCTGTATCTTTCAACAATAAAATATTTGTTGTAGTTGTACATAATAGTAAATTTTCTTTTAGATACTGAAAGTTTCTTCGAAATCTTAAAAGGACGGTAGTTCCATTATTTTGAGGCTCCCAAACTTTATCTAAACTTAGTTGTTTACCACTTGTAGTACGTAGTTATGTAACTTACAAGAGCATCAAGCTTTCAGATAATTGTGACCGCATGGCTTTCTAGAAATTATGTTTTAGTTACATATATCCGTTAAGGAATTCGACATTGAGGAGTTTTAAATATAACACTTATGAATATAAATAGCTTTCTATTATATTTTGGGATTGGTACACATGTTTAGTTGGTATTTAGATAAACAAGTGGTTGAAATATATATATTTTGTGTTGTGATGTAATTGCGAAAATTAAACAGACAACCCAAAAGTTTTGACTACCATTATAGACTTAATTGTAACAAATGTTCTTATAAAAGGTCCATATGTAAACAGTTTGTTTATTACAGTTGACAAATATATGAGAAATAAATTGTAACAAATTGTTTCATTTTATTTTATTATGGAACGCGCCTCACTTAAATGGTTTAGTTCAATTTGTGAAGAGAAATACAAGCTGGTGATGCGTGGTTCATGGCTTATTTCTCATTATATAAACTGCTACAAGCATGGAATAAACCGTTTTTAACAGCAATGGAAAACTTGCAGAATGAAAAATTAAACCCGTGCGAAAGAAAATTAGAAATGAGATCGCATTCCAATGAAACTGGAAATGTAGTTCATGTTGTATAATTTTAGGATTTCAATAAATTTATGAACAGGATGTATCATTATAGAACAAACATGTGTTAACATTTTATTAAAATTTGGTTGACGCAATAATAAATTGTTTAGATTTTTACTAAATAATTGGGACAATAAAGCTTTTGAAGTTTTATTAAAGTTGTTGATACTTGTATTTGTTAATTAGCTTCGGCGCTATCATCATTTCAGTAACTTATATTGCCGTTTATTTTTAATCTGCTTGAACAACCAAATAAAACAAAAATGTATTGCACACAAATTTAAACCGTCTCAGCTTAGAAAATTAAAATGACTTAAGCTGTTAATGTTCCATCACGAGTCCGATAAATAATTGATAACTTGATTCAATAATTTCCTTCTGTATTAAATGTAATTCATATTTATGAAGATTTTCTTAAAATAACTTCATGGATGATCAATCTGAATTGCAAGAACCAATTGGTTTTCCATCACGCATCGCCTCTAGCAATATTATTTTATCAATTGCATAATATAGTTACTTGCAAAAGGAATTGTTAGTATTAAAAAATACATAAATTGCTATTATTTTTGATTACTAATGCAAAATAATTTTGCAAACACATGCAATTGGCAATAACATACAATTTTGTTAAATAACCATAATGTAACTAATAATTTATTAAAATTATATTTTCAAAAAAGGCAAAAATGTTGAATATCAAATTATAGCTTATATCAGAACTACAGAAATGTTTTCCTCTTCCTTCCGCATTGTTTATTTAAATGCATTGATGCAGCGTTCCGCAAATCCATCAAACTGGGGACGTTTTGGACAGGTGATATGATTAGAAGCGTTCTTTGTTACTAAATTCTGAATTTGTTACAATGAAACCTCGGCCCAGATAAAATTTAGCACAAGACGGAAATAAAATATCTAAAAAATATCTAAATCAAAAGCGTAGATGGGCGGATCGGTTCTAATATAGAAATACGGTTTTCGGTAGAGCAACTTTAAAGATGTTAGCGTTGACGTCACATCAAACTTATTTTGACAACAATAAACTCAAAATAACAGGCAAACCAATGTAACTTGTAACGTTTACAAGCTGCAGCTCGCTGTAGATTTATCTTTCGCAATCCCTTCACTTATTTCCTGTAATAATAATAATAATAATAATAATAATAACTCTTGATTAGAAACAAAACAACTCTTCTTACTTCTAGTAACTACAAGTAAAAGACATAACATTTTTGCAACTTCACTTGGGTAAATGAAAAATAGTTAACTAATTCGAAATGGCCCAAGACTTGCAGAAATTGTTTAGAACCTAAGTCTAGTCTCTTTTGTAATCAAAAAGACTTCAAAGACTCCATTTTATTTACTTCGTTTTCAAAAATTTCCAACTCTACTTCAACTAGAATTAGCAAAGATGTAATTGTTTCACAGAGCTTTCTTTCAAAAAATACAACATGACACAATCCAACAAAATAAGTACTCTTACAACATAATGGCATTTTGGCAGATGTAGTTCACTGTTTTTGTCTATCTTGATATTGTACATTGTCCGCCAAGCCATCATCCCTTCGGGAAACTAGTCTGTCATCGTCTTTCGAGGAGGAACCAGCATCTACGAACTCAAGAGCTAGTACATAAACCAAACCGCTGCACGGCCCTAATTTTGCACATGAAGCACCTGTGAAGGCATATTTCTTCAAGCTAACAGCATGACCGCATAATAGATTCAATACTATTACGTCGCTACAACTAATGGGAAGACAGTTTCTTCTAATTATTGAAGGAAAGAATCATGGTCCATCAACTAACAATTCTGCTTCTATCCAAAAACCGCGAAGATGCTAACGAGTTTTTTTCTCCCCACCAGTTCATCTACACAAAAAAGAGAGTTCAGGTGCAGCACAATCTTTAAGAGGGATAACATGACCACTTTTGGAATAAACATAATGAGCTGCAAAGTGCCCTCTTGCAGACATTTGAAACATCAGTGAGGCTGTGATCTTTTTCCCTTGGTTACTCAATGCAATGCAGTCTGTTGGCTTCTTGTGCTCCTTCCATTGGTTCTATTGTACCCGTTCTGGGACTCGAATTCTCTGCAGTAACCTGTGCACTTTCTTAACTAGATGAATGTTAAACATACTTGTTCTTATTTCTGCTGACTCATAAATAATTAACGTTAATAAACGTCGCATTTGCTCGGTGTGAACTGTTTCTAGTTTCCTATTACATATCCTCCATGATACAAACCTGCACCTCGTAACTTATCCTACTATTTGTAACTGATTTCTGCCCAATGTAAGCAATCCTTTTGTTATTTTTCCGCATGAATTGCCTAATAAGACTTTTCATGTTCTTGTCCTGGTAAGGGTTGTTAGTGTATAGTATGTTGATCTTCGACCCATCTTCTTAGTTGCTTACGGACTGTACTTTTTGTTACTCCTAGAGTAGATACTGGTCCAAAGTATGGTGTTTCTAATGCTCTTTTGGCCAGTTCATTGATTCCGATTCCTCAATTTAGCCTCACTATATTCTGGTCTGCTAGTTTTGTTAGTTCTTCGAAGTTATTGTTAGTCCAAGTCTTTTGTTGCTATATAACTTTCTGTTGTTGTTGCAATATAACGTACACCTGTGGGAAGCACTATCCACTTATTGGCTGCCTGCTCTAAATTCATGCTTGCTCTAGATGCTGTCTCGGTCTTAGACCCATCTGTGTACCAAATTTGTCCATTACCGGTTAATCTACAGCTTCCTTGCTTCCATGTATAATTATCTCGAAGGGAATATCAAAATTGTATGGTTTACCTCCATATGTATGTTTTACGTTTAATTTCTCTGTAGCTTTTATCGTTCCTTATCTTGATCTGACTGGTATGTTACTCGGTTGGTTTTCCAGTTACTGCAAGATCATTCTAGCTTCCCCTTATCACTAAGTGCAAGGAAGGTAGGTAAGTCTAGTAGTACCTTCATCCCGAGTGGAGGCTGGAGTTTACGTCCCTCTACCTTACCATCAAAGACGATTCAACAACCGCATTTCTTTGAGGACTCAAAGCAACCACCAAATTAAAGTAAGAAAACTTTTACAAACCGCTACAGCAAATAAATCTACTTGAGGGGCACTATAAAATTCACCTGGACATGAAGGATCAAACCTGAGTGGAAAATCTAATTTCCGATGCCAGTCCTCCTAAAGAAGACAGTCAACCACCTCGACGAGGGTCGCATCCGCTCTCTGTACAAAGTCTGCTTGAAGGACACAATATCATTACTTCTCGGATGCAATAAAGGATTGCAAATCTGTCTGAATTACACAACAATACTATCTTAACGTGAGGAAATGCTTTTAGGAAGGACGCAACGATACCACCTCAACATGAGAGATTGAATCTGATTCCAGGATTCAAATTTGCTGCAGCCGAGCAAGAGTAATTTCATAAAACATTTACGCTCCTCTACATCAAAATCACAAGTAAAAAGACTTTAATCTATCGAACCAAAAAGGATTTAGCAGCATACAATATGTCAAAAGATTCAAAATCCTCTTCAAGAATTTTAACCATTGTACTTGAATCTATCGTAAACAACAAACAAGGCAAAATGGATCAAACCATCTTACAATTAGTACTGTTTAGTCAGTCAATTCCAAATCTACCAATTCCAAGAGCAGCTACGAAATAACCTGATAATCCACTCGCCAAGCAGCTTCATTACGGAAGAAGAAGCTTGCAAGTCAACAAACCAACAATCAAGAACAATTTCTTCTATCAAACCACTTCAAAAAGCTTTAGAGTCGTCAGTACGGTTAATTTTTAAATCAAACTATATACCAACAAGCAAATTAGACAACAAGACACAACCCGAAGAAATAGTAATAAGACATCTTAGTATTTCGGCAGACGTAATTCACCAATTGCGTATATTTTTTTTTTAATTAAGTTCTTTACAACAGTACAATCTACTCAAGATGAAATTTGGTACAATATTTCTGAAACCATATTTTCTTGATATTACGTACTGAGTAAGTCTGGATGCAGTATTCAATGAAATCTAGTCGGGAGAGTCAATGGAGGTAGGGAAACCTTGAGAAGAAACACATCGGACTAGTTTCACTTTCCGATTGGATGTTATTTAGCCATGGATCTGTACGATCATAAAATAGCAATTACTAAATAGATGAGGCGATTGACGGAACTGGCTTGTTTGTCATGGGCCTTGGATTCCTGGTGTTTGGTGTTCTAAACAATAGTAGAACTTGGTGTGGGTGCCCTTTAAAATATTCGCTACAAAAGTATTATTTTAATAAACTTTCTTTTAGGTGAAAGAGAAGATATAGAAAATAAATAAAATATTTAAAAACGCTCGGGAGATAAAAAGACTGAACGGCCTGAATTCCCAAGGGAGTCAAACCGAATATTTTTGAATGAAATTGAGAGCCCGTTATGTTTACTCTTAACTATATGAATGCTCTGTTATGAACTTATCGAACCATCTATAAATTCTAGGCAACGTACTCTTCTTGTAATTGCTTTGGAATAGTAATTTCTTTTAAATTGAGACCACTGTGCTAATCCTGATAAATGTTTTGTCTAGAAAACTGACTTACATGAAATAGACATTTTAACAGAAAATTCTATAAGTCTGCAAAGAAATGAAAACATTAAAAAGAAATTTCAATTAAAAAATATCTTGTTAAGGTTACTAATCGACTTTTGAGAAATTTACTACTAAGTACCAATGGGAGAAAAACAAAAATAATACATTTCAATGACATTGAGCTAAATAAATAATTCTTAAGTTGTAGAGTGCAGAGTTCTAAAGAAAATGGAGAACTAAGCAATATTTTGTATCCCTCAGCATGCATTAGGATACCCCACTCGAAATCTTTAGGAACATAAGATTAGATAGTAAACAGTTGCATAATTGTTGACTTGTGAGTAGGTACGTACACTATTGCGGAACAGAACAGCGGTAGTAAACATAGAAAATCAATTAGAAACACACGTTTTGACGGCGAATTAGCTTACTTACATCAATATTATTCACATGTCTATATGACATGGTAATTAGAGTATAGCGCCGGAATTAATGTAGTAACACATCAAACTGGAAAAGCTAGAATGATCTAGAATTAATCAGTTAAAGATAAATAAGATAAATAAATTATAAATTTTATCTAAGGTCTCTACAGTATTAGATGAAGAGATATTGCTCAACCAAAACTTCGGAAGATCATTATTTATGCATTTAAATGTAAAGCAAACACATAAAAGCCATAAAATCTTTCATAAAGCAATAAAATAAATTGTAATCCAAACCTATCAAAATGATCCCGGTAGGCTTGTTCATCTTTAATAAATTTCTATTTCTGAATTATATGTAATAACGAGAATCTACAAACTTCTAACGCCATCCCCTATATTAAATAATAGTTCGTCCTTAACGCGCCTACATGTTGACCATAATTAAGCAATCTGATATTCCTTTTGTTAAATTCGGATTATCTATGTTAGTCGAGCAGAATTTGAAATTAGTGGCTGTTTTCTCTTGTTAATTAATTTATTATTATTTATAAAATATTCGCAAGAATGTAACTAACAAAATATGAAACTAAATTAAGTGAATTTAAAAGCGAGTTTCTGTTATCTTGTTGATGTGAATATAATGATCAGTGAGCTAAATTTTATATTGTCAATGTTGTGCTTTGAGCTATTTAGAAACAAAAATTAGGAATAATTAACAGAAAAGATTGTTGTAATTAATTACACCACATGGCAACTGCAGCAAAAAAATGACCTAAATGTAGTCATGCCACTAGAGTGCATAAACACTATAACAAATCGCAGCTTCAGCACTGTAAGAAATAATGCGTGAAAGTTTTCAATAATTTGCTTCTCTCAATTCGTTAGAAAAATAAAGGAAATTCGCATCCTACATCTTCTATGTAACAAACAAAATAAAAATGTCTAATTACTTTTATCTACTAATATACGCTCTATAGTACGTATCAGTTCCTAAAATTAATTTGAAAGGAAGTAATAGAGGAAGTACATATTATTAACAAACTTTTAACAGAGCACATTTATAATTATAATATATAAACAGTATCTATGCAAAGGTGTTGAATATATTTTTTATCTGATTTTGACGTTGTCTTTTTATTTTAAAACTCTTTGTAAAAGCAACTCAATTTACAAGAGCGTACCATACATACAAGACATAATTAAATGTATAGTAATACACAAAGTACGTACTAGCTCGGATTTTTAAATACTGTTAGTAATATAATCTTATACAGAAGTTACACTTTAGACAAAGAGTTATGTAACTGAATGCTGCTGTTACAAAAAACAAGTAAATCGGCTTTGTTATCAAAGCCTAACAGCTTTGATGTCAATTATTTCGAAAAACAAGAGATATAGAATTATAACACAATTTTACATGAATCTGCTCCAATTCATGGTGTGATAGGAAAACCATCAGTGCGTGGGTTTTTTGTGTTTTTTT
>VTPC01000935.1:63347-90343 GCA_011009095.1 Ignelater luminosus
AAGAAGTATAACCAAAAACTAGATACATTCATTTCATGGGCACACAGATGGTCACTTTAGACGATCCTCTAAAATAGAAGACTAACGACAAAAAATCATTTTCCACAACTTTAAAAATTAACAGGTAACACCTCTTAGCTTGCGAATTCTAGACGTCGTCTGCAAAAATCCGCGATTATTCAACCTTAACGGAGCCCATCTTTTAGAGTTTACTACAAAAAGCACTACGCCCACCACAAAAAAGGTGAATTCAAAGCTGCTAAATGTTGTGACAAAACATCTGACCCAAAACTTCACAGAGGATAACCACATAGCGCGTATAACGTGCTCTTCCTAAAAGGGAACAATTCGTCCCGTTAAGGGACTAAGTTTAACTCTGGCCAGAAATTCTAAATGATTTTACACATGGCAAATTTGACACAATAAAAGAAGCCAGTTATACACTGCATCAGGAAACAAAACACAAATGATGCATTAAAAATGGAAAGTTACGACACACAATTATTCCAATCTGATATGGTCTTTTGTAAAACCATAACTCAGCATTCCTTCTGACAGACCAAACCTAAATGTAAATAAACTATTTCCCAAATCGGCGGCGGCAAAAAATACACCCAAAATGTATAAACAATTTTGACCTAGAGCGAAACACGTTCGACGATAAAACGATATATCGAATCAAAAGAACTCGTTAATCCTATAAATTAGCTGATGCTGATGAATGGCAGACGGAGATCTTGGTCTTCCGTTTGAGATTTGCGTAATATCTTTTTTTGTGTTTGTACAGTGTAATAGAAATAAATCAGAGTAACTATAGAGTACGTTGGGATTGGACAAGTTTTGCTATGCACTCAAACTAAAGCTGAGGGATGTTCAGCACACTGCACTTGAGCGACATAAAAGAAACAAAGGCTAGCAAGCAGACCTTACCCTTAGTAGAAGTAGTGTCTCGAGTCAACAAGCAAGACTCAAACACTTTTTCAAATTTTGAAACACCTTGGAACCCAAGTAAGAACCTTGACTGCTACGCTGCTGGAAATCGATGTATCTTATCGTACTTGTTCTTTGATTAACTGATGGATAAAGTAAAATCAATGCAAAACAAAAATATTTAGACTGACTTTCAAGTAAATTTTAGATTGTCTTCTAACTGTGAGTTTCTTTCTAACACGTTTAAATAAAGCATAAAGCAAACTAACAGAAATTCCGAAAGTATAAATTTAATAGCTAAAAGTGGAAGTTTTGAAATAGCAAAACGCTGCAGTTATTTTGAATAACGTTTAACCATCAAAATTGAAGCAACAGAATAAAATAAACATTACAAATGGGATAGATTGCACTAGAATTGGACACTTTTAAAACGGAAGCAGATCATATCTCTTGAAAGATAGCAGTTAGAAATATCAACATAAACACACAATTGATTAGATTTGCTGATATATGTTAGGTGTATTGATAATTTTAAACAAGCATAGTCAGTTAGTTTATTTTGGCGCATTGAATGTTGGCATGCATTTGAATGATAAATCCTAGTCTTTATTTACCTGAACTTTACTTGACTTCAAACATTCTGCTTGAACCAACCATTACGTGGTAAAAAATCATTAGAACAGCTTTGCTTTGATGATTAATCAGACAAACAAATAATTTGTTAGTTTTGTGCTAAATAGTTTTAAAATGTAAAATATGCGCATTTCATTTTAAGTTAACTAAAATAGAAAGCAAATCTAGCATATTCCAAGCTTCTTGATCAGAAATTTAACTCAATTTTTTCTCTGAAAATGATGAGATGCCAGTAATGAAGTTATTAAATTGATAAATATGTACCTTGAAGCGAGAAGAGAGGGTGTTACGAGGCAAATTTAAGGGATAAGCAATTTTATATTGCTGTAACGTAAAATCCCTTATAGCGTAAAGTTGTTTTGTGACACCCTTCGCTTTTGCTTCAAGGTATAACATCATCCTGGCTTAAAGTTCTGTCGGAAAACTTTCTTCTCGAAAATTTAAACCGCGGCGCTTATGTAGGCATACAGATTATAAAATTTCGATTCCTATTTGTATGCTGTAAGTTGCTGTTATTTTCACTCAATTTTAAATTTAAATAATTTTTTGTTTCACGCTTTAAGAAATAAACATGATATATACATAAATTCATCAAATATTTTATGCATTCAAATTGGTTATAATTTCATAGTAAAAGTCTTTGTTCTTGTTAGAATTACAGGAATTAATAGAAGCTCTTGGTAACTTAATGCAAACAGGGATAGCCGCGCGTGTTCTGGTTCTAGGATTAAGGTTTTGACCTGCCCTTTTAACTCCCAACCCTCGCTATGCCCTTTCCTTTCTCATACCGCATTTGGAGAGCCACGGGGAAATGTGAAAACCGAAGAATAATTCAGTTGCTGGCAACATTTAAATAACAAAGTGAGCACTCATTGGAAAGTAAAGATTGCGATGGCGGCTTAAATATTTGCGGTTTTAGAAATGAAAGAAAATGTTAAATTGCGGGTCTGATTGGATTGGACTGAAATTTATGGGGAAAATCGTAAACAACCCTGCGTTTACGCATTTACTCCGAAAGTTCAATGTATCTGTAGTGGATAAATATTTATGTAACCATCAAAATCTAATTCGGTTTGCTAAAAAAAGCTTAGTCGTTGGTAATTTTATTTCTGTTGTGTGTATTTTAATAAGAAAGTTTGTTTTCTTCCATTTTCTAATTTTAATTGTCGTTTTCTAACCTCAATGTAATTTTGAGTCTATTTAAGTAAATTTCTGTATTGAAGTGCGTCAGAGAAACTTTTGACAACTTATCCCTACGACGGCTTGCAAAATTTACATTTGCATAATACAATATACTCACTTTAGAATTCATGAATATAGAATTGCCTTATATTGATACACGTTTGCAAATTGGTTAAATTAGAATTGTGTCGAGCTCAACCATATACATACATTAAATTAGAGAAAAACTGGAGAGAATAAAGAATGCAAAACAAAAAAGAAAAATATTTTTTTGCGCCTCTTCAAATTTCCTATTCCATTTCCATGTTAATTTATTTTAAGGGTAATATAAATTGAGCCCTTTTTCAAATGAGTGCAGATCCTCTAGTTTTAAATAAAGTCAATTTAAAATATAGAGAGTACGATTTTAATTTAATTGGTTTTATTCTAGTTCTGTATATAAAAAAAGTCTAACTTAATATTTCATATCGAATGTCTACGATTCAAACCATACATTATATGATTTTCGACAAGAAAATTTTGGCCAGACACTTGTTTGACGTTGAAATACACTCGATACACTTCCCATTACGACGGATTGTGTCATATGTCGGTTTTCACAAATGTAACTTCTGAAAAGCACTGCTTGCCTTTACAAGCTGCTAGAATTAATGTGTTTTTGAAAAATATCACATAAATGTGGATAAGAGCGATTTTTTATTTATGCTTGTCTACAGAGATTTTTATCGAAATTTTGTTGATTGATTGTTCTGTGAAACGGTTTGGAATTTTGTTATTTTAGTTAAAGTTGTTTTAATAATTGCGTTAAATTAAGTTTCATTTTCTGCGTTTATAAATAAAAACTCATTAAACGGAATTCCAATTACATAATTTTGTTTGCAAACTCAGCTCATGCGTTTAGTTTAGTTTCTGTTATTTAGGTAACCTTATGTTACAAAATTACTGCCTTTTTGATTAGTTATGTGAATTTTTGTGTTTGTATAGTTTTGAATGACAGATAGGAAAGAGAAATAATTTTTTTCAATTAAAAAAAACCTAGAAGACTGATATGTAAACGTTGAAGCGAACTAACTGGTATCATTAAAACATGAAAGGCCAAACTCACTTGCAATCGGAAAGATGAAGATAACTGTTTCTTTCAAATGAAACATTTGTTGAGCTTCGACGGCAAGGTAGAATGGGAGAGCTGAAAGTGTGCATAAGTTAATTAATATATGCGTTATCACCCGACTGAACAGCCTCACTCAGTTAATTTAATTTAGGCTTAGTAAGATAGTAACGAATAAAAGCAATCTTCAGAAGAAGGATAATAATTTGTTCTATCGTATCACTGTTTCTTTTTTATATAAGATTAAAAGCTGGGATTAACAACAATTAGAGATTATGGCAAGTTCTAACTAGCGTTCTTAAAATATTTGTTTTTAATGAGAATCTTTGTTTGTAAATCCTTGATTTTGTAAATTCAGTTATTGATAAACACACATACTTATTGTGATCGACTATACCTTAGGTAGCCCTTAAAGAAAATCAGATTGTATTAAACCACAATTTAGTGAATAAATGAAGTATTTACGTTGACTGTATAATAAACCTGAATACAAATTTCAATTATGCTTAATAGAAGATATTAACTAAACTAAACATCATATCACTCCTACTAGGGTGTTTGCCATTTACATAGGTTATGATATTAAATTAACCAAAAGGGTAGAAAATTACTAGGTGCTACAAAGACCGGAAGATGGGTTAAAACTGACCGCACAGTATTTAGGAGTAAGATTTTAACACTCTCAGCTTGGTATTTAGCAGAATAAACCCTTCGTGGAATTTTAAAAATAAATATAAAAATATACATTTGGAATATTCGTCGACTAGCTTTTCGATTTCTATTTAACATCTTCAATATCCTTTAAACTTTTCTAATCGGAAATTAAAGAAAAATTATATTAAGAATAACAAACTATTTTTAGAATTCAAGAAGTGACAGAAATTAAAAAGTAGGAACACAAAATCTCATGATCTCAAGTTCAAGTTATATCCATCTTACGATTTTTTTCCTTAAACAATTTTTTAAAATTTCTTTCATTAGATGGCGCTTTTATCATGTAATTCCCACTCGAAGTCTTGAGAAATTTTTACTTTGTCTTTATTGTTAACCTGTATCACTTCTAATTGGCATCTTATGTTTATTGTTATCGTTACTGGAGTAGCTGATGGTGTTTGTTTCTTTTATTACATGATGCACTTCCTTACCTTTCCCACTGGTGTTTGGGATTCCATAACAATTCATAATTTCTCATTGTTTACTACAGAACATAAATCTAATTCGTGTCTAGATTTGTCTTCTTTTAAAAATTGCTTCAATCCAACTTCCACTAATAGAAATTGAAGTCATCAGCACATTTCAGTAAAAATAATTTCCGTTAGCTTATTTACATCATCCCAAGCTATTTACAGGTCACATTTGGTTTTTTAAAAACTTATTATCTTGTTCATGATATAAGGGTAGAACGATAAGTGGTTAGCTTTCACATAGGTGGCGCTGGTAGGTAAAATATTGAATTACGGTTTGAAACTTTTGATTTCTTATTTCACAGTACTGAAAATATTTTGGCCATCTTCCCATTGATTTGCTGATAGCTACTGTTCAGGGAAAAAACACTTTCTACCTGTTAACCAATGGAAAATATTCAACATTGCGCCGTTATTAAATTTTTTTTTTATTTAATGACCTCGAAGATGCAGAAATAAAAAGTGCATTGAGTGAAATGAAATTAGATTGTTGACTTAACACGCGTTCGTACACGCATCCAAAATGGACGCCTAAAAAGTGTCACTACAGCAGAAATGATCACCAAAATTCATGACACGGTGTTGAACAATATTTTAATAGATGAACTAGGTATGAAAAAGCTTTCAACAAGATGCTTTCCTCTATTGTTTACACTTGATCAAAAGCGCCTTTGGTTGCAAATGTCTGAACTGTTTAATAGAAATCCAAGCGATTTTCTGCTTCAATTTGTTATTACAGGTGGATTACCACACCTCATAATTAAAACTGCAATGGAAGTAATAGACATAATCTTGTTGGCCGTAAAATTAGCTGCCAAGGTGATGGCATTAGTTTTCTGGGATGCACAAGGCATTCTGATAATCGACTATTTTCCAAACAGGCAAGCATTACGTTCACCTTCTAGATCTAGAACAATTGTACCAACATATTCAACAAAAAGCCCAGATTTGCACGTAAAAAAATCATTTTTCATCAGGATAATGCATGCTCTTACACTAGTGTTACTGCAATGGCTAAAATCGATGAACTATACCACGATGTCACTGGATTTAGTCCTCTCTTATTTTATTAATTCCGTAAGCTTAAACAAATTCTTTGGGAAGACAGAAATTTCCAAACGACAAGGAAGTCAAATCCGCCGTAGGCGCCATTTTGCAGATCTTAAGAGAAGGATCTTCATAATGGAATGTATGTATTAGAACGTTGTTGGGCAAAATGAATTTAACTGTCAGAAGACTATAATATGAGTTTAAAAAGTTTTAGTGTCATACGTTTACATAATTGAGAATTCTGATTATATCACTATCTAGTTTGGGTAGTTCATTGTTCAGTCTTCATTTCGTGAATCACAAGTGCAGTTTCGTCTAGGAATGTTTTTTAAAAATGCTTTAATCTAATCATAGATAGATCTACAAATACAGCTACGTGGTGTTTAAATGGTTAACGGAAATAGAGCCGGAAAATTATAAACTTTCGGAAACTCTGAAAAACACTATTAACTGTAAGAGATATTTTCTGTTGGGTAGTACACAGTTCCATTTGCTACATTGGCATCTTGCAACAACTCTGTCTTTCTGCAGCGAGTTACTGAATACTATAATATTGACACAAGCGTGGGTACAGCACTTTTAAAGGAATCTAACGTCACTGTTGCTTTTCCTATCTAGCCAAAACCTTGTCATTTTCAATTACGGAAGTAAATCTACCATTCCTGATTCTAAATCCGTAGAGCTTTTTGGTACTCTTTGAACCCTTCAGATGTTTGCGTGAGCATTGTGTTAGCGTTCGCTGCGAGCTGCTCCAATTGACAAGTTTCAATGAACCCGAGGTTGAAATCGCGACGGTTTCACAAGAACTAAAAATAGTATCCGCGTTGCGTTGGATAGAATGGTTTTGACCGAAGGCAGAGTTTTGGCCACTTTTTGATGGATAGTCTCTACTACTACTGAGGTAGCGTATGTTTCAATGCATTATGTTTTCTCTAGGCTAGAATTAAAGGAGAATAATTATTTGGGTTTGTTACTGATCCTGTTGTTTTAGGATCCAAAAAGAAATAAATAACAATCAAATTGTTTTAGAGCTGTCTTAAAGCACAACGAGAAATACACATATAGTAGTAACAAAAATTCCATTTTACTCATAATAGCATTCATACAATCACCTTTGGTTATCTGCGATCATGAGTCCTTCAAATCAAGGTGTAAGGTTACATCTATTAATTATATTAACACAGACCCTAGCAAAATTATCGAAATTTAGGACTTTGCAAGTCTAACTGCCGACGCTTAGATGTAAGCATGTAATTCGGATTTCAATAAATATGGAATTTGGCCAATAAGTTACCTCTTTTTTACTTACTTACTTCATCGTGCCCTCTTGTACTGTTAGGTGTCGAGGTTCTTCAGAGTTTCTTCCAGTGTGGCTTTCCTCCCTCTCAAAATCTTTTGGATCTGACACAACCAAGTTTTCTTTGTCCCCCCCTCGACCTTTTCCAAGCTCAGTCTAGTCTGGCCTCTAAAAGAGTTTGGCCATCCTAATGTCTGGTATTCTAGTCTGGTACCCGAATCATCTTAGCTGACCTTGCTCCAACATGGGTATCACTTCCACAGAGCTGCGGATAGTATCGTTACTGAGTCGATCCCTTTGGGTTTTCCTTTCGATTCTCTCAGAAAACGCATCTCTATAGCCTGCAATCTGCTGATGTTTGATTGCCTCAGGATCCAGCTCTTGCTGTCATTGGGGAAAAACGGTATTCTACACTACCTTCTTGGTATCCTTGAACATTTCACGCTTGTCAAGGAATCGCGTCCTGAGGGCATGAAACAGTCGGCTGGCTGCAACCATTCTACTGGTCAGCTCCTCACCGATATTGCCCGATTTTGGAATTACGGAGCCAAAGTACTTGAAACTTTTTACTCTTTCTAGTTTAGCGTCATCTATGTATGTAAATGCTGCGTTTTATGCCCCTGTGTCGTTAAAGGATCATGAGTGTCGTCTTGTCGGTATTAATTTTCATGTCACATTTTAAAAGCTTCTTGTTCCATACGTTCAGGTTATGTTGAAAGTTTCTAGCAGCAAGTTTAAAAAATCTTACTTGGACCATTTTCCAGTGACCTCCTCGAAACGGTCTGATACGGGGACGGCACCTTTTTACCACGCTGTCCATCATAACGATAGACATACCTCTCGTAGTGTAAAAGTCAGATGATGCCGTATTTCCTGTCCTTATATAGTTCCTACAGCCATCGCAATTGCTTTTTATCGCTTTGACAAGGTGTTTGTCCACACCGTAATCCTCCAGGGTCCGCCAGAGACGTGCCCTCGGTATAATCTCAAAGGCTTTTTCCAGGTCTATGAAGGCGCAGTGGATGCTGTTCTGGTACATAGTCGTTTTTTAGCCCAATTGTCTTATCAAGATCGGACCTTAAACACTACTATCTCCCCGGAAGCTACTCTACACTTCGTCTATTTTATCCTCGACGACGTCTTGTAGCCTTTCCTCGAGCATTCTGCAGTATACCTTGCCAGGGACACTCAGTAAAGATTTACCTCGGTAATTTCTACAATCTCTCTTATCCCCTTATCGTCTTCTTCAGAGCTGTGTCCAACTTTCCTTCAGAAAAAGTGTGTCCAACGTTACTAGGTGTTCCATCTCAGGTGCAGTATCCGCCTTTTTTAAAAGTTCCGTAAAATGTTCTTTCGATCTTTTCATCAACTCTTCCTCTTCCTGTAACACTTTTCCAGCCTTATCTTTTATTTGCTTAATATGGCACCTTGATTCTTTTCTGATGTTCTTTAGAACTCAATAGAATAATATCTGATCTTGCTCAAAATTTTCCTCTATTTTCCTGCACACGACTGTTCTTGAGCCTTCTTCACCGCATCTTTAGCTACCCTCCCCTGTTCTTTGTACTTACTGTACGCTGTTGTCTTCTCATCTTCACTCGTTATCTTTCTTTTAACCTCATCGTTTTACCACTTTGTGCTCTTTTTCCTCGTTTGGTTAACCCTACTCTTGCTGCACACTTGCTGTGCGACTTCCAAAAGTAATTGCTTAAAAGTGTCTCAGAGTTCCACAAGTCCTGCCTCCCCGAGTGCTTCTGCTTGATTAGCTATCTCCTGTTTAACAGCTTGAACAAACTCTTTTCCTACTTCGGAAGATCTTAACATGTAATAATTTATCTCGAATTTGGGTTCCGTATTAACTGGTAGTTTCTTACGGTTACGGTTTGTCACCTTTTCATCTTTCAACATTTTTAATTTGAGTTGCAGGGACAAGTGATTGGTACTTAGTTCCATGTCTCTTCTGACTCTCACATCCATAACCTGACTACTTTGCCGCTGTCTAACCAGTATATAATCTATAATTGATTTTTCATTTCTCTTTTTGGAAATTCTGACGTACTGATGAATTTTCTTCTAAACTATCTTGAACTACCAGAAAGCCTGCAAGGACAGGTGAGCACAGACGCCTAAGAGGCAGTCCCTACACTGTGATAGGGTCCTGCGAGCTAATTATCCTCTAGCCTGAAAATCTACTATTCAAAAAAATAACGTCTCTTTTTCACTGACGATGATTTTCCTACTGCTAAAGCTACTAACCGTCTCGATTTTAATTTACTTTATTTTCCCGATTGTTAAGTTTCTCGCAAGTTTATTTTCCTTGTATTCAGAAGGAAATCAATCAAAGTTTATGGAACTGAAAACAGTTCCGAAGAAGCTGACGATGCAAGAATGGGAAACAGTTCCAGAGATGCTTTTGATATAATAGTTACCAAAATTATTCTAGAAGGTCTGTTGGGTAGGGTTTTGAAAATGACTTTCGCGGTAAGAGATTCAAAAGTGTTTCTACAAAACTAAATCTTACCTAAATAGAGGCCCAAAGAAGATAGTGGGCGTCAAGAAGTTTATACAAGTTCGTCTGAAAAAAAACAGATGTATGGCAACTGCACCTCCAAAAAAGAGACAAGATGCTATCAAAGAGGTTTAAACGCAAATATTTCATAGTAAGCCCAAAGTGAAAAGCGTCAAATTCCAGAAAAGCCATCAAAGGCTACTGATTCACACATAGCTACACCTAAAAGAGAAATTAGATAATTTTGCTGCTCTAGAAACAACCAAATTAAAACTGCAAAAAATACTCGAGTCGGTTAAGAAAAGTAAAGTAGAAGCCTAATTTTCGCTTCTAAGCTTCTAGTTCTTTTCCAAGAGCTTAAATTTTACTTATATATTTAGTAGATAATTCTAGTAACCTGCAAAATTAACTTCCATCTATTCTCTAGGTAACTAGGGCAAGTTTGTATTATGTAGACCGTCAAAAGCATAATTTTCAGTCGTTAATAGTTTAAAGAATTGGTTTGCTGATAATATACGTTATATCTAGAGAAATATAATTCTTCAATATTTAGCATTTGGCATTTTCTCCATTATACTGATTTTCCTAATGAGCTGTTTATTTTCTTTTCAGGTTGTGAACAATCGATGCCGTATAAGCTTCGGCAGCAAAAAACCTTCAACGTTCAGTGATTCAAGAAATAATACAAGAGGATTTTACCTACACGGTTATTCATTTTATGTTCAATTGGCAATAAAGCACCGTAAACAAAAGGTAAATGTTTGAAAAAAAGCATAAAAATAAATTATACAAGTGTTTGGCAGAGAAACCTTATTTTCTTCCACGGAACAACTAGATTTTTTCATAAGGTGTTTTTATGTTTTCCTATACACTCAGGTTTTTCTCTTTTTTTTTCGATGGATAATTCTTTTGAAGAAAAAACTGATATAAAAAAGCAAGCTTACTTCTAGTTAAAACAAAACAAAATATCTGCTGGAACTATGGAATTAGCATTTGCTCAATTACACAGAAAATTAGTCGTACCTAAAAAAAAAAGAGTCTTTTGGTAAGTTTTAGTAAAAACCCAATTATACATAATTTCTTTACGCCATTTAAAGAATTGTCCCTTGAAAATAGTTAATTTTATTCGTCGAAATTTTCTTTTTTCTTTCTTTCCTTTAAAGTGCTATTTTAGGATGGCTCATTTTCCGTTTATTCTTTTTCTCGAATTCACATACAATATAGAAGCGTCCCAAATGCAATATATTTTGTTTAAGTTCACGCTTGTTGCTACGTATGAGTTTTCCCCCTGTTGTCTTTAAAATCGATTAATGTGTCCTCTCATACGAGATAAGTTCATAAGGCATTATTGGAGAAATAATTTAGGACCACACGGGATGTCTACATTCTCTTCTAGCATTCTCGCTTTTATTCCTCGTTTGTTTATTTGAATATGGGATCTTGTTAATGCGGCCCTTGAAATTCCACTCTGACCGCACATAGAATAATTGAAATATACAAAAAGGAACGTGAATAATAAAAGAATTCTTTTGACGAAGGACAATTTGTCCGGGTATTTCCATTTCAGAAACGCTTCTATAATTAGATTGGACGCTCATAATTTTCGTCGTCAGAGTGCTTCGTTTAATAATTTTATTTCCGTGAATAAACGGGTGAAAATGCGAGCGTTTGTCGTATTCTATAAGGTGAACGCGTGCATTATCTGTAATTTCAGGCTCGTCTTTCAGACGCAGAGATGCGTGAAATGCGAATTCTACTCGTCGCGGCGCGTCCTCTCTTAGACCTTGGACCACTTGCCAGACATCACAGTTCCATTTATTTCACCAGAGATTTTTCTGACACATAAATAACTGAATATACGACACCATTTGCCAGAATGGATCGTACGCATTATGATGCTGCTTATCCATAACTTCCCACAAATAAAAACGAAGATATCTTTCTGTAAAAAGGCAAGGTACTTTGTAACTCGGAAAATATGTTTTTATGAATAATGTTTGGGTATGTGTTGACTGAATTAAATTTAAAAATGATTATACATAATAAATGATTATAAAGGTTTCAACTCATTGTCAGTAATAAATATAAATACAGACATTCAGCCACAGAATGCCAAATTATTTGGAAGATTTATGCCGTAGAAAATAAATCTAATAATTCAAATCAAACACATCTTTACTGTCTGCGCATAACCACTAACTGTCTTTTCTGTTTATCTAGAGATTATTAATGCAGTGAATCTTGTTAAAGGGTTCCGAAAGTAGTATATGATCTTCGACGTCTGTCAGAAGACGATAGTTCTGTACATACAGTGACTTGGAAATCAATAAGATTACCAATCGCCTAGCAAAACTGGGTCAACTGGGTTCTGACACATCTTTAAATTAAACACCCCTTTAGATCATTTCTAACCATACTTCGCATTATAAATTGACCAAATGCTTCTCCTCGCACTCTAATCGCTCGACTATTTTATATTTATGTTACCAGATTGTTACGGCTGTTCGCGTAGATTCTTGTTGCTAGAAATATTTTGAAAATTGTTCACTTGCAATAGTGCACTTGTCAAAATTCATTTGCTAGTTCCAAGTTTTAATTTACTTGTGAAACATTATAGAAGTGCCTTCGGAAGTTGAGATTTTGTTTGCCAGGGTATTGCAAAAATAGAGAAGATATTTCGTGGCTGACAGAAATTTCTTAATAGCGCATTTACGGAAAATGGGATCTCTAATATATTAAAACGCGCATATAAAGTGAAACATCTAAAATGAAATATTTGTATTTCCTTCTGTAGTTGCCATTATTTCCAAAATATTCATTCCTTTTGGCACGGTGCCACATATGTAACACATTTTTGCAGAAGGCGTTACAAAACTGCATTTGTCCAGTAATCACTGTAAATTAATAGATGTGTTATGGTTTGTTTGCGCGTAACTCTTATCTTTTGTATACTAAATTCTAATAGGTCTGCTGTACATCTAAATGAATAAGTTATGAATTCTCTATAGACTCTATAGACACTTTCTCGTAGCTTTCAGGCCGCGGGTTCAAAAACAATAAGACTGTTGAAAACTTCCAGGTGCTGTTTGTGTCACGCCTGTGTTTTCAAATCAGCAACTTCTCAAGATTTGCATTAAGGTTTTTAACATCGGCACTCGAAGGGCCTATAGTCTCAACTGAGGTAACAAAAAGATAATTTTCTTTTTAAGTAATGTATTTATTATATATTGTTTCTCGAGCAGCTAATATATTACCTTGCTAAAAGGAATCGACACGTTTGCAAGGTCAAGCAAGACTTCTTTAGAAGTACCCCATCTTAGAGATACTATTGAGTTCCAAACCCAGGGTGAATAGTGAAATCAGATAGTTAGTACTGATTCAAGAGCACCGCCTTATTGATAAGAAACCAAAAATTTTATCAAATGTTTGTTGTAACAAAAGTTGGTTTTGTTGAATGTTTTGATGATTGGAATTTAGAAGATTCAAAAATGCAAAAACTATTTTCTCCCCATCTCCAAAATAGTTAATTGTAGAAAATACACAACATCGAAACCTATTAGTGAGAAAATAGTAAAATTAGGTCTATCAATCTATGGAGGTAATATTTGGACTATATGATCCAACCGATTACAGTATCGCCATAGTAAACGAACAGTTTTACGAAACACTGAAGGAAGAGATGCACAAGATAAAAGACAACCAAGAAATAATAACAGCAGGTGATCTATTCTAAATGACAATAGAAAAAAGACGAAATGACGATATCTTCGGTTCATACGAAGAAGATAGAATTAATGATAACTACCCGAATTGAAGGAAATGAAAATAACAGACAGCTTCTTGAAAACCACAAGGACCTAAAATCAATTCTAGACAACATAATCATGAAACAAAAGACCAACATCAAGATAGGAGATGTAAGAGCAACATGCGAAAGTGACTACAAGCTCTGTATATCAAATTTAGAATTCTTATCAAGAGAAACAATAGACAAAACAAATACAGAGAAAGTGTATGATCTAGAAAATGGAAAAAAAAGAAAAGAACTATCAAACACACCTGTTCCAGGACGAAATAACGTGAAATCTCTAGAAGAAACGGCTAGATAAAAAGTTAACAAAATTCGATTACGGGACAATTGAAGAAACATATGAACATATGAAACAAAGTATAAGACAGGCAAGCCTTAGAAGAAAAAGAAGTGGGAAAGAGATGTAAAAAGGGAAAGATAAGCGAGCGCACAGATATACTGGCAAAAAAAAGAGAACAATACAATAAATGGCAAATGACAAATTATAAATATAATGAAAATGGCAAGAAGAACTTGAATTTGGCAAGTAATTTTGCGTGCGTGACTTGATCTGGAAATAACTTATCGCTCCAACAATAAATAAAAGGCGATTGTCACAATTTAATTCTATCAAGGCAGGTACTAACAATAATCAAGTGTCTCGTCTCAATGAGCTAAGTTTAGTGGGTCAATGTTACTAAACAACTTGAATATGTCTACTACAAGAAAATGGTCAATTCCCGGGAAGTGAAAGTTAATATACAGTGTGTCCAAGATAAGGATGCACAGCATGGGGATCTTGGAAACGGTAAGAGATACAGCATCGGTTAAATGGGATGAAAGTTGGTTATTTATAGGACCTTTCTGTTGGCGTTTGCAAAATCTAGGTATCTTGGATAGTTTCAGAGATATTTAAAAAAAAGTGTTACTAAATCCTTTTGATGTTAATTTTGACGTAGATTTAAGTTTATCCAATCTGATTATAAAGTGCACAGAAAAAATTAAAAAGATTTTGAATTGTTCCAAAAAAGGTAGGACACTATATAACGCCACTAAATCTAAATTGTGTGCTGAACATAGGACAATATTCAAATAATATTCTAGTCTGAACACCCTAATATTGCCCAAGCTGTATTGGTGACATTATTGCAGGCTTGGCCTCTTATATTTTGAATATCAAGACTCAAAACTGCCAACTCTTTTACGACCAAACATAACCGATTTTCTCCTCCCCGAAAATCGCTCTTCAATCGTATACTCGTTCTTATTTTTTTCTACATACCTAATAATAGATAAAATTTGTTCTGTATAAGATAAGTCGGGTGTTGTATCCAAAATGACAGTGAAATAGTTGGCACGTTTTATTTCTGATACAATGTGGTTTTTGACAGCAACTTCAACTATTGCAATAGGTTCGTTTTGAATTTGTGGTGAGAAGTATCTTGCTGATTTGTTTTCCGAGTCCATGTGATGTTTAATGATGGGGTCATTCTAAATTTGTTTTCACTTTTCCGTTTCGGAAATAATCATTTTTTTGGATTTCTTCAGTAACAAAGTGATTTTGACCGATATTCACTTGCAAAGTTTTTAAGTCGATAACGCGTTTTCTATGGGATGCTAAATTCTCTTGCGATTTTAATTTGGCGCCAATGTTACGCCAATCGCTAAATCCTGTTTCCGGCGTAGAGAATTGGATACTGCCTAGTCCAAACAACAAACAAGGAAAACATTAAGCTGCATCGCGTTCTACACGTTAAAAAGTCCAATTCCTGTGAACATTATCTCTATTTGGTAAACTTTTATAGAAATCTATTTGAGAAAACTGTCTATTCCTTGTTATAGGATAGCACTCTAAATGATCTCCACATTTTGTTACCAAAAGTCCTTTGCCTCTTGCGCTCCTAGGCGGATGCCTAGTCTGCATACCCCTAGCTATGGTCCTGACTCGTAGAGTATTCGGGGAAATTCTCTGTCAACTTTTTGTCTACCCAGGAGTTGCGCTAGCCTGGCGGTGCAAAAGAAGAAATTCTGGGAACTGAAAACAAATAAATAAATAATAAGAGTGCGGTTCTTTTGGAGGCTTTCCTTAGAAAATAATACTTAATATTTGTGCGTCATATAGCAAAAGGTTTATCTCAGCAGAGAAGAAATCTGCTTTCTTTCCGACCTTCCAACCGAGGCTTTTTCTCACAACGGCTTTCTTCTAAACACAGATATTCAAGACAAAATGTGGAGATTGCAGTCGGTAGACACTAAAGGGTTGAAAAACGGGAACGAGACATTCTTTTGCAAAGATAAAACCTCGTTTCAAAAATTTACACACGGTAAACCATCTTAAGCGCGCGGTGTGAAAACTTTTAATATACTTCGATGTAGAAACATCCATAAAAGTTTCATTGAAATCGATTAAGATAGCTGGGAGCAGCGCCAGTTTCGTGAAAACCAATTTCAGCCATTTTCCAACCTATAATATTTTTCTGCAAGGCCCGAAGGGCCCATTCAGACAAAAGGCAAAATACGTGTCGACTTATTTTTGATGTAGAATCGCCAGTAACAATTTCATCGAGATCGGCAACGGACCCACTGTGTCCTCCGCTTGTTAGTGAAAATAATTTGCAGAAAGGTGAATTAATCAAGTCATTAACTGTGGTCAACCAATCTCAGAATTTTAAAGATTTATCATTTTATGTAATCCCTCAATACACTGAAAACGAGCATGTAAAAAATTATTGCGCGAAAAGAATGAAGTTGACGCGTATTGCCACTTCATGGAATGTAATCAAATTACAAACTTTGACATTTAATGTTTGGCTGTACCGAAAGTTACATAACTATTTAAACGTCAAAATTTAAAAGCGTAACCTGATTGTAACAGTTCAAAAATGTTCGTACCTTTTCTCGTAAAAAACGTCAATTGTCATATTTAGTACTTGAATGAAGAGAAGGTGCCATCCATGGCAGATTTTATTGTGCTGTTCTTCTTATACACTTCTTAGCTGTGTGATCAAATCCATCTCATTTATAGCATACTCGACTCAACAACATTACATACTACACATCTCTTTGATCCTGTACTTTGCTGTGGTGAATAATAATGCTGCTTTTAGTAGCTTGTATTTTCATGTGAAACAATCCCCAGCAGATATTTTTAATTTATCAACAAAAAATTCAATAAAAAGTGTTTCATCATTTTAATATTTACTTTATTATAGTCTTAAATTATAATTAAAGCACATCACGGTTTATTTATACAAAATATTAATTTTAATAACCAAAAACTTTTTCAACCACAACTTTTTAAATCTCAACCTAAAAGTTTACTTTTTCTTCCCCCTTCACGATAAATCCCTTTTGGGATTTGATGTCTTAATTGACGTCTCTACTTCGTTGTGTGCATTAAACTCTAATTAATTTAAATTTTGTATGGATTTGACAGGTAGTTAAAAATCTCGTTATTTTTAGGTTAATACTCTGGAATAATGAAGTTCGCATCTGAATTGTATAGAGCTTGTTAATTTTAGTTACCTACTCCAAGAAGTATATATTGGTTTTTCAGCGCGAATGGATATAATGATGTTTCCAGAACTTTTTTGGTTTCATTTTACTAATTGGTTCATTCTTTTTGTATATCTTTCGTATTCGTATTCTTTTTAGTTTCAAAGTTCAGCGACTTGGCACATGTTTAACCTTTTTTAGCCATAAAAATGCCATTATCCTTCAGAAAACAGGTATATGTTTTTTTGTCAGAGGTAATTGCATATGAATTGTAAACAATGTATCTTCGTTTCAAATAAACTTTCTGTTTGGCTAGTTTTTGTGAGATAATGAAGCGAGTCAGACTAGCCTGCATTAATTTCTGCAAAAACTATTGTCTGGGTACTACCTGAATATACCTGGCTGGTTCGTTACTCTGCAAATTAAACTGGTATTCCCTATATTATTAATTTTTTATTCCGTGAATGTTTATAAATAAACTTTGTAACAATGTTTGCTAGAAAAGGTTAAATGTATTTTCTGAATTTTACTACTATGTGAGTTTCTAGCAAACAGTGTTTATCTTTGAACGTGTTTATATAATTTTTGTAATACGAGCTTTGTTTTAAACCTTATAACGCAACGTTCATAAATTCATAGCATGTCTAAAATGTATAAAAATTAGTTTTAGTTGTGTAACCAGAATAGCTCTCAATACACGCTACTCCCTATTCTGTTTTTTAGAACCAAGTTTATTGGTGCAATCGCACTTTGTTTTTGAGTTACAAATAAGAATGGAGCGTTTAGAAATTTTCCTAAAGAAAAATTAACTATTTTCGGACAAAAGTGGTGGCGAAATTAGCTACATCAATAAAAACTGTTTCTATGCAATAGTAATTATAGTAATTTCTCCAACAGAATTTTCTCCGAGTAGCTTGCCCAGCATTTTGTTAACAATGTTTTAAAAGCAAAGAAAAACCTAACAATTAATAAAACATATCAATCAACAATCTTAACTCAAAATTTATTGACCAATCAACTGACAGTAATTTTGATCAATTAACGAATATTGACGCAAAATGTATATAGCAACTAGATAAATATTTATTAAGATAGAGGAGATACTGTTTTGCAAGGCTATGATATTGTTCTCTTCTAATAACCCAAATCGAAACGATAACATTAAGAACAGATACAACCTTGTAATTGCCATTGAGCACAACTTCCAATAATAACATTATCAGATTTACTTACTGTCTGGTAAAATGGGGACCCTGGTAAAATCAAAAAGACAGCACATAAACATAAAATGCCAACAGAAAAACGAAGAAATGTACATTGGGAGGATTCTGGTGTGTCAGACTCTAACAGATAAAAACAAAGCAAAAGAAGTCGGGAAATCATTGCCATACGAGGGTTGCTATTTATATTTCTGGCCTAACAATGAAAAAACAAGTATTTATGATCGAAACTAGTTTTATTGTTTTTCAAAATATTCTCCATTAAGATTGATACACTTTTCCATGCGTTTGAATCAATTTTCGAAGCCCTTTTTCCACTCTGAGGCAGCTCCAAAATATGCGTTTTGAAACAAAAAACGGCTTCTTCTGGTGTTGAAAATCGTTGACCACGCAGTTTGTTTTTGATGTACGGGAATAAAAAGAAGTCATTGGGTGCCAAATCAGGGCTGTATGGTGGATGGCCCATCAACTCGACCTTCTGGCTGGTTAAATATTCAATTGTTTGAGCAGCGGTGTGAGAGCTTGCATTGTCATGATGAAGAATGATTCGCCTCTTCTTTGAAGTTTTCCGAATTTCTCCAATGACTTCTGGCAAACAAATGGTTGTGTACCATTCAGAGTTGACCGTCTTACGTTGCTCTAACACCACTGTTACCACATGACCGGTAATGCCAAAGAAACAGGCAACCATTTGCTTCGATGTGCTTCTTCCGCGAACAACTTTTGTTGGATTTGGCTCGTCTTGAAAGACCCACACAGTTGATTGCTGTTTTGTTTCGGGTTCATATGCGTAGATCCAAGATTCGTCACCTGTGCAGATGTTATACACAGCCTTTGATGCACCTTTCGCAAATTTTTTCAACATTTCAATGCACCAGTCGACGCGAGCCTTCTTTTGAGCATTGGTCAGGTTATGCGGGATCCAACGGGAACAAATTTTTTTTACGGCCAAATGATCATGTAATATCTTGTTGATGCTAGTCATACTAATGCCCAAAGATGCCTCAATCTCACGGTATGTCACATGACGATCTTGTTTAATCAGTTCACGCACAGCATCGATGTTTTCAGGCACAACGACAGATTTTGGACGGCCTTCACGGATTTCGTCCTGGAGTGAACATCGGCCACGTTTGAATTCATTATACCAGTTTTTTACAGTGCTGTAGGATGGAGCGTCATCGCTATATAATGTATTAAGTTCATTAATGCACTCTTGTCGTGATAATCCACGTCGAAAGTTATGAAAAATAATTGCACGAAAGTGTTCACGGGTCAATTCTATTTTTTACTAGGGAATGCACTTTTCAATTAACTGCAAACAACACTAATCGCACTCAAATGACAAAATGTTGTGGTTGAGTTTATGTTCAACAATGTAAAGTTTACACCAGAAATGTTAGCTGACGCCTGGAAACAGTCAGTGTTGCCAAGGCCAGAAATATAAATAGCAACCCTCGTTGGAGCGTCGACAGAGAACAAGACCACGTTAAAACTATTACGAGTTCACTTCCGCGAAGAATAATAATTAGAATTATGATGATGGAAACACATTAAGGTAGTTTTTGAATCTAAGCTGGTAAAATTCGACACACTAACGAAATCGATAAGGTTGAGCAAACACTGTTAGAATTGCATATTAAAAGGTATTTGTATGCATTCTATGCATAGAAGATGGTAGCACTGGGGCTTTTTGTAAGAGAAAGGTCCTTTGATGACACTTCCTTTACAGAGCAGAAATTATTATTGTGTGTGGAGGCTGTGAATTTGAGAAACGTATTGTAGATGGATCGAGTTTGCGCTCAAAGACAGTAGAATACATTGAGTTATATTAAGAACAGAATATATAGCAAAAGCAAGAATAAAATCTAAGTCACAATGCAAAATGTAGTAATAACGGAAGGAGCCTTTAATAATATGTGTTTTACATCGACTAGATCATTTCACTCTATTAGACGAAACATGCAACCAGAGTAGCTCAGGTACTTCAAAGACTGATGAAGGTCATACACTAGAAACGTAAACGCTGCCTGCAAAGACTGTGTACTTGAAGAAACTTGTACGTGGATCGAATTTACGTTCAAAGGCGGAATAATACACTCCATTATTCTATTAAAAAAGAGTAGCAGGAAGGCCTACGCTAAGTGCTTAATAGACCTATGAAGGTCATAAAAAGGTGGTTTTGGTAACCTTTGATAACAACTGCTTTGCAATAATTATCACTCGAAACATATTGACAAATCCAATGACAGTAATTTTGACCCATGAAATTTTTGTAGTACTAAACTTTTACCAAAAGTTTACCCAACAGGTAATTAATAACTTCTTTTTTAAACAAATCAAAATTTTCTTTTAGATGCTGTTGCATTAGGATCAGTTGTAGCGGAACAACCAATAATATGTAAAAGCGAATATTACCTACCGAAAAAAGTAGGTACTAGTGCAAAAATAGGCATTATTGAGGCGATATCAACAATGCTCACAAAAACCATCGAAATTCGAGACCCTGCTAGATCTGTTCTTTTTCCATTTAGTGATAAAGTGGAAGACATTAACCAAGGCATACAAGCTTAAAATCAACTCAGCATAATAAAAAACTCTAGACAGGCATTCTGCTATTTGCAGTTAACTAGAAACGAACTACAACGGTAGAAGAATGTGTACAGCCACTGAGAGCTACATATGTCGCACTAAAGGCGTTAAGTTCTGTGAAGTACATTTAGGTCTGTAGTGTTTGTAAGTTAAACTAAATTTGGCGTAGACGAAACGTAAAATTAAAATCGGCACTTGGACATGTTTTAACAGCTCTACATAGTTAACCTTTTATCATCCACAGTTACTTGTTGTTAACCAATCCTTGGTATCTCATTCACGTTGTTCATTTGTTGGAAAGAATCTTATGCTCGCCAATACTGCTATGTCGTTTTTCATCTCACTAGAAAGTTTTTCTCATAAGCATAACCCGCAATTTAAGGTAAAGATCAAATTTGAAATTCTGAATTTTTAACAAAATTCATGAAAGATAGTATTAAAGAAAAACGTAAAACTGCATTGTTCTGTACTTTTCAACCTGGAATTACAAATAAAGGACTGCTCTATCCTCAGAGCTAGATGATATTCAGTAAAACATTTCAATCATCTTCCGATGATCAACCTTACTTATCATCTACCACATCACATCTTATTTTCGATATTATTTACTTACTTCTTTCCTGTTGGTCCATTTTTCTGTTTCTTCTATCTCTAAGGATATCGACTGTTAGAATATTTTAATATTAAAATGTTCAAGGAAGCTCAAATTTGATAGGTATGAGGACTGTCTTGTCTGAGCTGCGTTTACTAGTACTTTCTTTCGTCAGTGTTTTGATTTTCGTCTTGGTTGTTGGAGAGAGGATGATTCAAAGATGAATTTAAGAAGAATGACAATGTTCAGAAATTGTTACGAAGAATAACTAGAATGAGAAACTTTGCTCTACTTTGAATTTTTCTTTCTTAGGAGTAGATATATCAGATTTGATAACATTCCATTAATTATTTCTTCCAAAGCAAAAGACACAATTTTTATGTAATAACATTGAGAAGTGAAGTCAAAGTTAGAACGAAGTTGGCTTATGTAGTGGATACACTGATGTATATTAAATCGGTGTGCACCAAAATGCCAGAATGCGAGAACTTTACTTCTTGACTACCGTCTAAAACAGGGGTAACCAAATTCGATTCTTGTGAATAAATTGACAAATTTAATAGCAAACAGTAACCTTAGAGTAGCAATCTAACCAAACAAGTTTGAATGTTCAACTCATAAAATATGCAAAGTATTCTTGATATAGAATATACTAGAGCAGTCTCGGGCTTTGCTGTCTTTCAAAATATCTCTTTGCTATGCGGCTTAGGCTTTGGTCCTCTGTTGCTTGATTTTGATACTGTCATTGCTAGTAAAGTTATTTGGAAGATACGGAAATAATACTCACGTCTTGTCATTTTACATTTCAGCTGCATAGCGCCTATTAATACAGCTACTACTGCTACTCAAGCTAAGTTTTAATACGTCTATCCTATATTTACTATTAAGTGCTAGATGAATACGAAGCGCTTAAGAGGGCACGAGAAATTGATACTACCGGCTCCTATTTTTATATAACTTTTGTAAATGAGGAATGACCAATACTTTACTGCCCTAGTAACATAAAACACGAAAGATGTAGGATCCTAAGGCTTTACCTCAAATGTGTCTGTTTGCAGTACTCCTATGACACCATATTTAAAAAGTCGAAATGCTCAGAACATAAATTCAAGACTATTTAAATATTTATTTTTTTGGGAAACTGCGCATTTGCATATTTGAACCATCAGTGATCAGATCAGTCATGTTAATGCTTTTCAAACTGTACTCCGCAAATGAAATGATAAAAATAGAACAATTTTGGAATAAAAAATCTCTAAACCCCAAGATGTTGTAAATTTGCTCAAATGAAGTTCTTGAGTTTAACTGTTGAATAGTCTTGCCCAACCAACGTTTGACTGATAAAGCATTCACGTTTGGTGTTTTTTGATTTAATCAATTTTTCGGGCCAGTAGTGCCTGTTAAGCTAGCAGGTGTTTGAGTACGACCCTCTTTTTGAAACCAGAGTCTTTCTCAACCTAACCGTTTTTTTTAAAGAAGTTAATCCTTAAGTTTGACTGTTAAAACATTTAGTATACTTCTCGGGTTTTTTGGTTCAATCGATCTTTCGAGTCAGTAATTCTAGTTAAACTTCTCTGCTTTTAAAAAGCAAGGATTACGTGTAGATGGCTTATGACAGTCTTCTTCGCAGTTAGTACTCAATATTGCAGGTATAAATGGTTATGTAATATTTCAAACCAAAGTGTCAGACACTAAAGAACCACGACGTTTATATCTTAAAAAACCTTGACAAAAGGGAGTCGAACCTTACCTGTGAAACGTGCAAAGCGGAATTTGCATTTCCCATTGACAAAGAATATTCATGCTCTAGAGGCAAATGCTCATAGTACCCCAAAAAGAAAAACCGCAAGACGACTTCAAAATGTGCAAAGTGTTTGAGCGATTTGCAAAGAACATACCATCAGCTATTGTGTTGAGCGTATAGAATCGGATTCCGGTTAATTGTATAATAAGACATTTCGCTCAGTTATTGAATCGATTTTATTTTTAGGAGTTATAATGTTTTGTCTAGAAGTTTAAGTTTTGTAATTTTGTTTCATTTTTTTGGAATTTCTGTTACATCTCATGCTGACTAATCTACTTGTTTTTGCTAATAAAATAGTATTTTGGATAAGATTTCTTAAATTTCCTGCTCAAGTACCGATTTTGTGCGGAAAATCTTCTGGCCTCCACACGAAACCTTCAAATGAGCACGACTCCTTTGAGGCCAAAGTTTTTCTCAATCTAACAGCTTTTCTTTAAGGAAGTTAATCTTCAAGCCTGGCTGTAGGTATGTAGGACTCCTCAGTTTTTTTTTGATTCAGCAAGTCCATTAGAACTAGTAATCCTTGTTGAGCCAGAAGGCTTTTGATTACGATAACTTGTTTAAAGTTAAAATCTTTCTTAACCTAACCGCTTTTCTTTGAGGAAATTAATTTTTCTGTAGTTAGGATTTCTTGGGTTTTTCGATCTAATTAATTATTTTGAGCCAGTAATCCTTGTTAGGCCAAGGGGCTTTTGAGTATAAGCCCTTTTCTAAAATCAAAGTTTTTTTCAACCAGTGTTTCTTTAAGGAAGTTAACCTTCCAATTTGGCTGGTATTTTTATCGAATCCAGTAATTTTTGTTAACTTTTGTTGAGTATGATCTCTTTTCTGAAGCCAAGGACTCTTTAGATTTAATAGTTTTTTCCTTAGGAAGGTTAATCTTCGAGTTAAACCTTGGATTTTTCGATAGCTTATTGGACTTCTTGAGTTTCTGGTCGATTAGGCTTTAGGTCTATGAGACGTTTCGAATTGAGTAGCCTATTTGGGTCTTTTGGATATTTTGGTACGTTGCCCTTTTTTGATCAGTCGGACTCTTCTGACCAATTAAGTCCTGTCTAAAATGACAATGACTTTCTGGTGTCGTGTGAGTTTTATTTTAATCAGCCTCTGAAAAACTTTTTTGTAGAGTTGTCTGCAAAATGCAAAATTTTGAAGATGCATTGCAGCACTTACTTTAAAGAATTGAATATTGACTCCGATGTACACCATACCTTTTTGGATATATATTTAAGTTTGTTTTGCATCTTTGAAGTATATAGAGAAAATATTGGTTAAAGTAATAGAAACATATTAATTGGAAGGGTAATGAAAAATACTTCCTTATGCTTGTTGTTTTAATTCCGGTTTCGGCTGTTAAGCCTCGTGCTATAAATCTTATACAACGAGTAAAATGTTAGCGGGGCGTTGACCACTGACTAAAGTTTCTACTTATTTGCAAAGTTACAATTAAAAACTTGAAATTTAGTTTTGAAAATTTTCACTAAACAGAAAAGTTAAAAGCTTCCACAAAATAATTTCCTTTGAAAGATCTCCTTAGTAAAATCAGAAACAGCTGCTTGAAGAGTTTCAGTAAGTATAAAATTGAGAAAATAAAAATTTTAAAGGGTACTAAAGGCAAAGATTGTGAACGTAAGTTGCTTTCAAGCTCTAATATATTAGAACCGGATCGCTAATGCTAGGTCAGATTCAATTTGTGATTACTGCACTTGTTCCAAGTATATCTGGTAAGACCACAAGAGTCTGACCACTCCAGATAACTCGCGTAAAATAGAATTATAAAGCAAGTTAACGTTTCTGAATTATATTGTTGTCAAATAATACGATTTATTTTAGAATTTTAACAATTCTACCGTATAATGTTTGTATTTTTAAAAACTAATATATCTTGAAAATCCAAGATAACTCTGGAAAATATTTTTCTCTTTGGTTCGAAAAAAATGTTTTTATTTCTATTTGAAAAACAATCTTTATGTCGCTGATATTATGTCAGCTCTGAAATGTAAATGTAAAAAGAAGCATAAACTTCTTTGTATTTTAAACAGATAAAGCTACATAAGTGAACTTCTTATAGATCTCGAACTTTTATTGATACTTTTGTCCAGAAGGAAGAACAATAGAAGGACAGCCCTCGACTGTGAATAGCATATACAAATCTGAAACTTCTCTTTTAGAATGAGAAAACCAAATATCCTAGTTTGAACAAAAGGAGTCTGTTTACAAAACAATGTTGAAGACTAATAAAAATGTTGTATCTCACTGAAACATCTTATATTATAGAATTACTTTACTTTGAGCTTGTATTGCCTAACAAAACAAAAAGACTTTAAAAAATACTGTTAATATAGGTAATGTAAAAAAAATTAATTTAATCCCACCTGAGTTATTTTGGTTATTGGAAACTGAGGGTGCCAGCAAACCCACTACCCATTAATTAAAGCACACAAAAGCTGGCAATGTGTGCCATAATTTATGAAGGTGTTACCCCCAAAAATTTTACAGAGGTCAGGCATAAATTATGAAAGTTTGTGCGTATGCGGGCGGACAGGTAGACAGCACCCTGAAAATCGAAGCTAAACTGACAACAGTAAAATAATTATTTATTTATCACGGAAGATTGAGTTTAAATCCGGGCCATTGAAGTTATTTGAAAAAATTACTGTCTTGAGTAAAACGAATCCAGGAGTTGTATAAATTCTTATTTAGGATAATGAGTAAGTAAGTTGTCTTCTAAATTTCTTGGTGTTTCTCTTATCAAAAGAAACAGGAATGTAAGTACTTTACCAGTTTCACTAGTTATTTGTAAAGAACGTATCGATCGGACAAATTAGTAACAAGTCACTTACCTAATGAGCTTTTAGAAAACGAACTAATTGATGAGAATACAAGTAAGGTTTCAAGTATAATGTTTGTAAAGCAATTAATTGACTAAATTAAAACTTTCTTTATTTACAAAAACGTGTTTTACTATCCCCGAAGAGTCGCAAAGATTGAAGGCCTTTCTTACCTGGAAATCGTTCGAGTAATGAGGTGTACTGTTACATTTGTATTTTAAATTCTCTTAAGGTTAAAGCTTGAACGAAGGTGTCCCAAGAAAAAATAGGTAGTGGTTATGGAAAGGTAGCTGGAAACACGGAACATAATTATTCTCAACTTTTCAAGTTCAAGTGACTGACAAGTAGTGTCCTAGAAAAGGGATATTCGATATACTGTAGCACAATAGCAAACTAAAAAAACAGTCAAAAAGACACACGTACTGCAAACAAACTACAGCTTGTTGTCATAACCATGCAAACAGCTTACCCAGTTTGATACGACCAAGTCGATCTAGCTAGTGGATAAAACAGCAGATTCTTCTAAATCTTTTAGGTGGAGTCATAACTGGTCATTGTACTCTAAGAAATCTCCTGTTATTAATAGGCCAAAGGAGAAAGACGTAGGGTGTGACGTGATAAGGCTTATCAGCAACTGATACTTCAAGAAAAAGAACTGAATTATCTTATATAACCTAATGTCTATTAAGTTAATTGAGAGAGTAGATGAAAATGGAGTACTTACGCCTAGAATTGGTTAAGACGAAGACAAGGGATTACCGTTGAAACCTTTAAGGCTT